>JAGKTI010014236.1:11762-21934 GCA_018397915.1 Birgus latro
TCTCTCTCTCTCTCTCTCTCTCTCTCTCTCTCTCTCTCTCTCTCTCTCTTTCATTCCCATTCCTTCCTTTCTACTCTCTTTCTTCATATCGCATCTTCCTAGTCCTCCCACCCTTCTTAACCCCATCCCTATCACCCCCATCCCACTTATCCCCATCCCTTCCTCTCTGCTCTCTTCTTATTGCACCTTCCCAGTCCTGCCACCTTCCTAACTCCTTATCTATATCTCACACTAGTCAATCTCTCACTCCCACAGTCCTCTTCCCCCTCACCCCCTGACTCGTGCCCAGGTAAGCCAATCAGTGGGGCCGTTACCTCTCTCACCTGGCCGACACACTTAATTGCCCTGGGGTAATGGCACCAGAAATCCTCCTAATTGCGGATCTTGGGAGTTTCCAGCAAGTAACCAATAAACGTCGCCTCTCTGTCGTGTGGCAGTACGAGGAGGGGGTTGAGAGGCGGGGAGAGCTAGAGACGTGAGGGGAGGGGAGATTTCGCCGAAGAAGTTGTTTGTCTCGCGTCCGGGAACTGATGAGAACTAGGTTTTTGCGGCAGTGGTGTTGTGTGTGTGTGTGTGTTCTATTAATGTTTTAGTTTATGTCATCGCCCAGCCAGTCACAACACACCAACAATGCACTCCAGTATCTTCGAGGCATCCGCAATATAAAGATCGGGCAGACATACCCAAAACAGAGCCCAGACCGATAGACAATTCCCAGCACCTTCTGCAGCTCTAGGCGGCGCGTCGTTTGCATAGGAACAACTTCATTATCAGCGCCGTGGAAGCCTCCCAGTCGCTCCTGATTTCCTTTACTGTTGTCTTGGCTTTCGTGGTACTGTAGGTCTTTGTATTTCTCTGTCTCGCTTGCATGGCTCTGTACGTCTTTTTAATTTCCCCTTTGCAGTTGTCTCAGTTTGTGTCTCTCCACATCTTTTATATTTCCTTTTTGCAGTTGTCTGGGCTTGCATGGTTCCGTGTGTCTCGTATTTTCTGATTTCTTACCATCTTAGCTTCCGTGGCTCTGCGTCTTTTATCCTTATCAGTACGGTGATGTATTTGTTTATTTCTTGCTGTTTTCCGACGATTCTTTTAATCTTAGAAGAGCGCCCTAGGAGTAAAAGGGTTAATGAAAGCTGCATCCAGCCCTCGCTGTTCGAAAATCCCTCTTGATCTGGATAACATCGTCTGAAGGATACAAGGATGTAATAAAAAAGATGATCTGACTGAGGAGGTTAATATTCTAAGACTCCTATTAATTATTCTCAACTAAATAACATTGTCTGGGGTAAGGAGGATAAGAATACCAGAGTTATCCTGACCATTAGATAGTTCATGGTGCTAGTATTATTAATGAACCTATAATTTACTTCCGGCTGAATAATAATGTCTGGCTTAGCTGGAAAAGAACACAGAAGTTATACCGATCATGGAATGGTATCGCTTAAAATATTCAGACTGTAACTCGCGGTCGGGTAGATAAAGTCGCTGAGCTTAAACTGGAATAAAATATTGCAGAATACTTAAGATCATAATTTCTCCTATATAGTTTGGCTTATGTGGCATTCTACATTTTCTGTTTTTCTTGGTTTTTTTTTTTTTTTTTTTGGAGGATTAGCCTGTGGTCGTTAAAAAGTTTTTTAATTCCCTTTATGGATTATTGGAAGTTATTGTTATTGTCTTCTCCTCCCCCGTTTTCTCTGATATCATTCTCCAACTCAAGGCTTCTCCAACTGAGTCGCGACCCAGTGGTGGATCACAAAGGGAGCTCACTGTAGATAGGTCGAAGGATAAATAAGAAAATTATGCTGGAAACTTTGGGACCAGCTCACAGATACACATCGTTCAGAAAGTGTTTGTAATTAACTCCTTCTCAAAGATGGCGTTTTAGTTTAGCATAGCCTTGCTACCCATAAACTGTTTCATTCAACTTAGAACAAACTCGTATTGAAAGTAGGGTGTGGGAAAGTCTAACTCTACATTGATGGCAATGAAAGCCAAGTATCGTGCAAAATTTTACCCTTCTCAGAAGTGTTGGAAAGGATCTTTTATCTTTATACGAAGGTACAAGCTCCCTCTTCAGACTAGTATAAGAATTTTTCAGAAAGTTGTGTAGTTTCACGAGGAGTTTAAGGTAATTACGTTTTTCTTATAATAAAACGTGAATTCATTAGCGATTTATGCTTTGTGTGTATATTCCAAGTGTACCCCAGTAGTTTTGATTTAATGATGCTTTACTTATATGAAACTATACATTTGAGTAATATTGGATTCATATCGAGCACACTGTTTAGGTCTGTTGTGATTATATTATGAATTAAGATGGCCACATCATATGAAGAACACAGTACGTTAATTTATGCATCTGTGGGAACCGCTGGTGTTTGGATCAGTAGCACATGTGTCTACCATCCAGCAGTGAGTTCAGTGCCAATAACACATGTTCCTCTGTCGTAGTTCCTTTGCATACTTACACTTGTCCACAGTCACTTCTACAAATGTGCACATACTTCTACACTTAAAAATTTATGTTATACTCTTGCGTGAAGCACTGGATGGCAGCAGGTCACCTCCTGTAACAAAGTGGTGCTCCTCGACCCAGCGAATCATTTTCCTTCCAGTACTCGCAGAGACACGGCTTGAATCACCATTGTACTGTTGCTACTACCCCTCCCCCCTCCCCCTTCCTTTCACGTCAGATGTTTTCAAACTAGCCGTTACAATATATAATCGTATATCATTAATAAGCATTTAAACATGTTCAATCTTTTGGACGCATCAGAGCTGGCGAGACGAGTCTTCTTTCGGAGTGAAATCCTGGATACTACTTTCAGTTTGGCAAGAGGAATGATAGTGAACAGAGACTACCGGTGGTGTTAAAGCAGAGAGCGAAGGGATTTGCATGCACGCTGGCACACCAGGTAATAATAGTACTGCAACATTGCACACGAGTATTCCATGCGAGTTGCCTCTTTGTAATTTATGACAAACCACGTTATTATTCGATGGAAAGCATTTATTGATGGAAAGCATTAACAACACAGTTGTCTTCGTGTTGTTGTAATTACCATTATTAGCTAATATGATCCAAAATCCTTCGTTACCTCACTCACAATATCGGATATAAAATCATAAGAGGGTGGAAAATATTTGGAATGTTTGGATGAATGATTAGTACGCTGGTACCAAGCTGAATAAAATTACTTTGGCCGCGTCCCCGTCAACACAAGTTTAAAAGTGAGAGGACAGGATATACATGAAAACTCTTCTGCTTACGAGAAGACAAGGAGGAGGGAAGTAGGAAGTAGTGGAAGATGGAGGAAAGAAGAAAAATAAAAAAAGAGCAGCAGATGATGATCAAGATGTTAATGATGATGATGAGGAGGAGGAAGGTTATGATGAAGAGGAGAGAAGGAAGAGGAGGTTGATGGGGGGGGGGACGAGAGGAAGAGGAAAACAAAGAACTGACGACGATGATGACAACGAAGAGTTAGGGAGGAGGAAAAAGAGGAACTATATTATTTTCACATTCGAGTTGACGTGTTGACTTGTATGGTAAAGGGAAAAGGAAAGTCCTGCTGGTAGTAAATGGAAAAGGATAGCCTTGCTGGTAGTAAGGGGAAGAGGAAAGCCCTTTATGGTATTTAGAATGAATTTGCCTTTAAAAAATATGTTAGGACTGAGCAGAATAAGAAATCTACATTGAAAACAACACTGGAAGAGTATACATGTTTCATCCGTCTTAACTTGGCGATGATTTGTTTTTTTTTGTTTTTTTTGTAACTAACATAAAGAAGCTCAGTGGCTTTCTAACACGGTCCAACATCCTTCCTGTAAAACGTCATTGTAATGGGAGCTGTGTTCTAGGGTTGTATCTCTTACTACACGTCATCATCAAAATGGAGAGATCACATATTTTGGCCAAGGTAAAATGGACGGAATATAGGCACACAGTAATGTTTAATATGGGTACGGTCGAGGGGGGAGAAAATAATGTTATTACTGGAATGGGGTAAGTGGATGGAAAAGCTAATTTGATTACAGAACGAGTAGCAAATTATCTGTCAACATCCAGGGTAACGGGAAGGGTTGGTAGGGAAGCAGTGACAGGGAGGAGAGTGGGAAAAACTGTGAAATGGAGGGAAACTAACAAGGAGGAAAGGAAGTAAACACTGAAAGGGCGATAACAGTGACGGGGGGAGGAGAAAAACTGACTGGAGGAGAAACAGGGAGAGAAAGGGAGGGAGGGGAGCGGGAGGGAAGCAGTCAAAGGGAGCAGAGGAAGGGAAACGCTGGCAGGATGAATGATAGCGACTGGGAGAAAAACAGTGACAGCGGGAAAAGGGAGAGGAAAAGACAGGGGGAGACATAGTGACAAAAAGAAAAGCAGTGATGTAAAAGATAAAAAGTAATAAGGAGGGAAAATAATAACAAGGAAGAGAGGGAGGAAAACAGTGACAGGGAGGGATAAATAGAAGACAGGGAGAGGAAACCGTGGGAAAGAGGGGAACTTAGACGTGAAGGAAAACACAGAGAGGTGGAGGAAGTACAGTCTCACCACCACCACAAGAGGGAAGAAAAAACTATTAATCCATCCACTACGAGATTTCCCCCTCTAAATGCTTGATTCGGGAACAGCAAATAAAATCAGTGAACGCTTAGGTCAATAAGGTTCACGAAAGGTAAATCTTTGTGTGATGGATTTACTAACATTTTTTATCTGAGGTTTACGAGGCCAGAACTAGCGACAAAGCATACGACATTCTTTATCCTGACTTTAGCAAAACTTTTAATGTGGTTCCCTCCCACCCACTACCCAACAGTATCCCCCAGACCGTCCACTCCTGCCTAGTAGCAGTCTCCACCTACCTAGCGATCTCCCCCAGGCCCTGCCTAAGAGTATCTCCTAAACACCACTCCTGCCTAGCAATATCCCCCATTCACTTTATCATTACCTGGAAATCTCCCACGCCCTTGTCTTCCTCCCCTAGCAATCTGCCCACCACCTGACCCGTTTCTAACAATATACCCCACCACAACTACCCCCACCAACCCACCCTACTCCCCGGCAACCACTCCCACACAATACCACTACCATATAAAAACCCATCTTACCAAACAGCCTCCCCCACCCCTCACCTAGCACCCCACTCCCCACCTAACAACCTCTCTCACCCAATCCACCCCGGCCAACACCCACTCTTGCCAGTCCCTCACCTTAATGAACCAATTACCTGGTAAATGGCATAGCGTCTCCCAGGTCTCCTCCAGCCCGGCTAAAATAGGAGAGGCGGGGTGTTAAGAGATTACCTGTCTGATGCCGCTGTTTGACGGCTCTGAAGGCTGTCTTAACACTCTCAGGTTCCTATGGCCCACTCACAGGTGAATTCAATCGTCTGGAGGTAGAAAGAATAAAATACCAGAATCATCTCGTACACAGGGGATGCTTTAACGTGGACCGACCAGCCTTCCGCAATTGTTCTCTTCTCGTAACGTCGTATATTTTTATGTGGAGGTTAATGGTAAATATTTTTTAGGGTATCCTATGTTGTACGGTAAGAAGGCTACAACCATTCACTTTTACTGAGCTTTGGAAGCCATTATCAGTGAATGGCATTATGTTGACAAAAAATCTAATCCACATCGAAAAATTTCTCCCAAACTCAGAAACAGTGTCTGAAGGGAGCAAGAATTTACTGAGTTTGTTGTCGGACTGAATGAGCTGATGACTTCAGTCCGGGACGGTTTTCTTGTTTCAGTTTTGATGCTTCGTAAGATTATTTCCAGTCCACGCCTAGGGAAGCCTGGAGAGGGTAATGCACGGATTTTACCCTTGGAGAAGAAGAAGTAGGGGAGCAAAGGAACAAGAAGAAGAAGAAGACGGAGAGCAAAGGAACAAGAAGACGATAATGAGAAAAAAAAAAAGGAAGAGGAAGAAGATTGGGCAAAGAAGAAGAAAGGGAGAAGACGATACGGAGAGAGAGAGAGAGAAAAAGGAAAAAGCGACAGGGAGACGACGTGGAAGAAGAGGGAGAGAAGACGATAGGGAGAGAGAGAGAGAGAAAGGGGGGGGAAAGACATAAAAAGACGATGGGGAGAAAAGAAGATGATGGGGAGGGTAAGGAAGAGGAGGTGAAGGAGATGGAAGAAGTTCTGATTAAATCATTATAAAAAGACGGTCTAGGACTAACTAATATAAAGGTACGGAAATCGTTTCAAGGCTGACTAGATTTATCTGTCTTGCTTTTAGTTTCATGTTTTGGAGAGGGAGAGAGAGAGAGAGAGAGAGGAAGGTGGTGGTGGTGGTGGTGGCAGAGGGACAGGAGGTGTGGTAGAGGGGGAGAAAATTGTGGGAGGGGATTAAGTTATGAAAGAGAGAACGTGAGAGTTGTGAGAAGGGTGGTTGTGGTTGGAGCGGAAGAGTTGTTGTGGGAAAGGCATGGGAGGTTGTGGTGTTGTGGGGGGAGGGGAAGAGATGCGGGAAGAGGATAGGAGGGGAGAGGAGCTTACGGGGTAGGTAGTAGAGGGGACTGTAGGAGGGTTGGTGAAGCTCATGTGAATTATGGACACAGCAATATTACTAAAAGGGCTGGTTGCTATGAAATTAAGTCCAACGGGATAATATGCCAAGTACGGCACGAGGGGGGGAAAAAATTGGGTTTACTAAAATTGGTAAGTGCTATATTCAAGTAGGATTATTATATACTGGAAGTTGAATGGGCTAAATAAAATTAAGTATTGCACGTGGAAAAATATCAGGCTTTATGGACTAGGTGTACTAAAAATGTTATCCCTCTAGTCACCATTAACCCTCGCATGGTTCGGACAACTCTGGCTTTGTATTCCAGCTTGAGTCGAACGATTTCTTTCAGCAGACTGTGAATGATAAGGGTCTTTATGTTTAATGTTATGCATGAAGAAAAGTACAAGGTAAGTTTTAGACATTATCATTTCCATGTCTCTAATTCCTTCAGTACGATAGCTAATTTTCTAGAATGTTCTTATCTACAGACGATTTTGTTTATACTTTCTCTTTCCAAATGAGTTATTTATTTAAACCACTGACCCCTGTTTTTAAAATATCTCCACAGTTGAGAAAAACTGCCTGGAAACAGTAAGAATAATGGTCAATATTTCATCGGAGTCCGATATTTACCATTACTAATAACACAGTCACCAGAGAGATGGGAAGAGGATACCTTTCCTGTGGGAACTAAATTAATAATGGGAACTCTTGTAGTCTGTAATGAAAACAAGTTGATATTAAAACAGTGTTTGACTATAGTTTTTGCTCATTATGGATACATTTGAACAACTGATTTGTGTGGTTAATGTTAGATAACTTTATATATTCTGTCATAAGAATCGCCACCCAGACTGCTTAGCGGTTGTATTGGCACTGTACTAAAATTTCATAAGAAACTAATCAGTGGCATAACACCGACAGTAATGGAAGCATGAAGAAAGAAAACTAGACAAAGGCAGATGAGGTACCAGGTAGTAATCTGCAGGAGGGAATACTGCAAAATGGAGTGGTTGAAGCATGTTTTTTTAATACTCGGGATGCATTACTGGAATTAGCCAAGTGAGAGCTGATAGAGAAGGAATAATTGGTATACGAACGCCTGAGTTGGGTAAGTTCTGCTTGGAGGACTGCGAGTGACTCGCTGGATGTAGCTAATGCAACCTTCAGTTGGCGCTACGTTTAGTTGTTGTTGTTAGGCTACCCCAGTCTGTTTGATCGAGCAAACCCAACAATATGTGGGGAACGCCCGTCACTCACACAGTCGATGTAGTGCTGCCTAATTCGTCCTTCATGTATATCATTGTTTTTCTGTGTCTGTCCTCCTCCCTTCCTGGGTTTCCCATCCCCTCTGTCACTACTTATTACTCTTCTTTCTATCTTAGGTGGCTGTACACAGAGTGACCGGCCAAAGCCAAATGGTTTCCTGTAACTCAGCAAGACATTTACTACACTGTGTGATAACCACATTGCCTGATAAAAGGGCGACGTGGAGCCTGCTACAGTGTCCTTTTAACTGGGTGGTGAGAGGCAGATAAGCAGCCATTCAGAAACCAAACCTCCACATGAATCCCCGCTCCTCACTGTTACAAGGCGCCGTCAGCGGCATTTAGAGACTAGCGAAATGGCATCTTGTAGCCCAGGACACCACTGACGGCGTTGTGTTGTCATTATATACTCAAATGGGCGTCTGTTGAACCAGTGGATAAAGGCAGTCTTGTCCGTTCTGGCCCATAAGGGTTTACATCCGAGGGAAAGTTGGAATCTGTTGCTCGTCTAATACTGTGCTATTCAGGGAAGACGCAACAGGTCACTCTCGTCTCAAATGTCTGGACTGAGTAGCCTAGCAGAGGATCCCAGCCCTCCCGATGGGGCAATAAAGAACTGGATGACAGACATACAGATAGAAAGGAGAGGCATTAGAGAGGGAAGGAATTGTGCTTCTGTTTCATTTTCAATTACTGTTCCTTGCACCGGCAGATAAAGAGAGAAGGAAGGGGTGCCGTAACATGTAACGGTGAGGATGAAAGAGAAAGGGAGAGATAGTGAGAGGAGAGGAGGAAAAGAAAAATGGACGTAAGGGTCAGGAGGATGGCAGGGAAGGGGTCGAGAGAAATGAAGGAGGGGAAAAGACAATAGACAGAGGTGGGAAATGGAAGGACGTGTGAGGGAGAAGAGAGAGGTTCATTTGGTTACAAGGCTTCCATCAGACTCTTTTCATTTGAGATACGGGCCTGCTTCGAATCACAGTAAATAGAAAAAAATGGAGAGGAAAATGGAAACATCAAGAGAGAGAGAGAGGAGGGGGAGAGAGAGAATATAACATGGAAGGTAATGGGTTGCACTGAAGGTGATTGGAAGTTAGCAAAAATTTATTGTCTGCCGTAATGTCCTTAGTAAAATAGATGGGGAGTGATCTAAGGCTTCTTCTCGTACAAAAAATCATAAATGGAAGACTGGCGTAGACTTTATTGACTCAGAAAGTAAAGGTAGGCCGGGACCAATTTGCTCCTCATGCAGCATTCCCGGCATCATATCCAGTTGGCTTTAGTGATTTCGTAGCAACCCTTCCTTAGGGAATTATTTTGCACTGTATACATTAAAAGACTTCTGCTTGATGATGATGCAAACTGTGTCGATATTAAGGAATAAATAGCTCAGAAGAGGATGTTAAGTTTTATTATTCATACGCTAGTAGGTGACGATGGTCAACTCTAAGCGGACCAAGCCTTGTCAACGACCGGAAGTCAGTTTCGACACTAAAAGTCATTTCTTTATGGAGGTACTCCAGTGCAACATTCCACCCAAGAATCATGGCTCTGGCTTAATCTTCGGAGCCTTAGCATTTCGTGCTAGCATAGTCGTGATTTTAGCAGTTTTCACCGTTTTCGCATCTGATGACTTGACCCCTGACCTGGCCAGTGCAGCACACAGATGTACAGTAGAGAGTTGTACCACTAGTCAGTGTCTATAAGTCCATCGAGCCGCGGGGGAACTAGGGGGGCATTTTTGAAAACCGGTACTGGTTGCTAGGGACGCTGATGCCAATCTTCACGAGGCTGCCACTCGAAAACTAGACGAGAGAGGGGAAAAATGAGTGGCACATATCCGATAGGGAATGACCTAAAGATTACGCCTAAAGAAGTCAGAGCTTTCTACCCCCATTAGTAATGCTTCTACAGCTCAAAACTTGAAAAGTGCGGGAGAATAATATATATATACAGTATATATATATCGGCCGCTGGTTGGCAACGAGTAGTTGCATAGCAAATAAAACCCTGCGGACACAACTAGACCATACGCTGGTCATTGTTTCCAAGTTTGGTTGGAATCGGTAAGTTCTGAAGGGTAGAAGTGCCTGCCACAATTAAACACGAAAGAAAGAAAATGCGACAAGCAATAAGGGCAGCATGGAGCTGGCCATCGAGGAAGTGTCGCAACAAATACTATGGTCCTCGATTTGTAGACCTAGTTGGACGTGTTCCTCATTGATTTATTTTCCATATTAGATTTTACTATCTCTTGTGTACTCTGTACCTCAGTAAATCTTAAAATCATCAGTTAAGTCCTTAGACAGTATGACCTGAAAAGAGTGAAAAACAGGCAAATAACGATCTCTCTCTCTCTCTCTCTCTCTCTCTCTCTCTCTCTC
>JAGKTI010014237.1:4265-21932 GCA_018397915.1 Birgus latro
CCTTTTATAATAGGCGCAAAAGCGGCAGAAAAGGAGGAGCGTCATTTCACCGTGAAGGACGAGAACAAGCTGACTGTATCTCGGTAGCCAAGAGTTGAAAACATCAGCTGCTAATGTATATGCTAAGAAATAAGTCGTAGGAAATCTAGACAATACATAATAAATTAGGTAGTTCCAGGTGAATATAAACATCACTCAGGCTTCTCACTTCCTTTCTTATATACATTTATATTACGAGAGTAGCTCATACGGCATATTTCACGAGGAAAAAAGGCAGGGGAAATTAGCGATCGAGTGTAGGTTGGATGTTGCCAAGTGATAATTAGCCAATTCCAGGTGTATGGCACTATCAATTACCTTATTTTTTAAATATATATATATATTATTTTGTATAAGAATAGGGCATAGTGCTAATTTCAATGGATGAAAACAGTGGAAAAATCCGGGGAAGAATTACTTAGCGCAGACCGGCTGAGCAGACAACACGAGAGGGTAATGGAGGGGTGGTAGGGAGGGGAGTCTAGAATGGGGGGAAAATGGCTAAACTGTCAACAATGGATGGGAGTACTGATGACATTAGCAGCTCTGACTATTGTTGGACATTGGCAGTGCTGATAGATGATACAAGTCACCACCTGAAAGCCCACGGTTAAGGGGTTAAGTGTGACCTCAGGGTTAAGGGATTGAACAGGGAGGCTGCCAAAGATCGAGCAGCATGGAGAGCCGCCATTAGGTGACCAAGGCCGACGCATGCAAGCATGTTGGAGCCTTCAAAAATGATAACAACTTGCCTAGCCCCGGGCTCTTACACTCCTCATTGGGCGACATAGGATTGGATGATGGATGGATGGACTTATTATTATAACTCATTTTAAAACTGCAATACTTCCAAGGCTATTTGGCTTACAGCCTTCAAACTTGGTCAACTTAGTGAGACAGCTGTCTGTTGCTTTTGGCCAAATACGGTGGAAACCTGTCAACCACATATCTAAACATTATCCAAAACACAGAATAGTGAGTCAGCCACACTATCTCAAGAAGAACCAATTGAGCTAGGACTTAAATTTTACTGCAATATAGCCTTAAGGCGGATGCAGTGTGGAAAGGAGTATGGTTCTAATCAGTTAATTATGCTCTGAGACTGTCTAAGGTCGAAAATTGGGACTTTTCTGGATATTCCAGATGTCACCTAATTTTTTAATGAAGGCGCTCACCATCCACTCACTCGATGTAGTGCTGCTCTTGGGTGTCTGCCCTTTCCTCTCCTCCATCCTTCTTTCCTTCAATCCTCTTCTGTCTTTCTTTCCTTCATTCTTTCCTTGTCCTTCTGCCTATGGGTGACTTTACACTCCCTCTTCTGTGTTTCTTGCCTTCATTCTTTCCTCGTCCTTCTGCCTGTGGGTGACTCTACACTGAGAGACAAGCCAAATGGTTTCCTGTACACCAGGAAACTATTTAATATGCTGGGTGGTAACCATATAACCAAATTTTGGCACCTGGTGGTTTAGTGGGTAATTGCGGTGCTCCAATCGGATTGAGCCGGTGAAGGTTTATATCCAAGAGGTGGTTGGGGTTTATTGCTCACGTAATGCTATTCAGGGATGAGTGAGGCTGGTCACTCTCATCTTAAATGTCAGGACCAACTTCCCTAGCCCCGGGCTCCTACGCTCCTCTGTGGGGTGACATAGGATTGGATAATGAATGAATGAAAATGAATGAATTAAGGCTAAAGCCACCAAACATGGTGGACTTATATAGACCGTGATGACCTAAGGCGACATACGTAAGCTCAGTGACCTTGACCACAAGGTCCCATTACAGCTCAGCTTCTAGTAGGCAATGGCTATAGGAAGCTTTTCTTTATCAAAACTGTTCTTGGACAATTTTATGGTGTTCTAGTTATTATTATTCTTGCCACTGCCAAACAATTTTTCTGAGCTTGGGAAAGACCATTTAGGCCAAAGAAGTTAAAATAAAAAGTTATCATCATCATCATCCTTGAGCTTTCCCATTAATTAAATGTATATACTGTACTGTAATAATGATAATACAGTAGTAGCAGTAGTAATAATAATAATAATAATAATAATAACAAAAGCAGTAAGAGTAATAATAACACTAATAATAATAATAATAATAATAACAAGACTAGTATGAGCAATAACAATAATCATAATAATAATAATGCCAAACTGTCAATCATCTATCACAATAGTAATAATAATAACAATAATAATAAAAATATTAATAATAATCCATCCATCATCCTATGTTGCCCCACAGAGGAGAGTAGGAGCCCGGGGCTAGGCAAGTTGGTCCTGACATTTAAGATGAGAGTGACCAGCCTCACTCACCCCTGAGTGGCATTACATGAGCAATAAACCCCAATCACCCCATGGATATAAACCTTCACCGGCTCAATCCGACTGGAGTGCCACAATTACCTACTAAACCACCAGGCGCCAAAATCTGGTTATATGATTACCATCCAGCGTAGTAAATGGCTTCCTGGTGTACAGGAAACCATTTGGCTTGTCACTTAGTGTAGAGTCACCCACAGGCAAAAGGACAAGGAAAGAATGAAGGAAAGAAAGACAGAAGAGGGAGTGTAAAGTCACCCATAGGCAGAAGGACAAGGAAAGAATGAAGGAAAGAAAGACAGAAGAGGAAGAAAAGATAGGAGGGAGGAGAGGAAAGGGCAGACACCCAAGAGCAGCACTACATCGAGTGAGTGGTTGGTGAGCCCCCCCACCTACCACAATACTGTAATAATAATAATAAATAATATAATAATAATAATAATAATAATACATGTACAGTAATACAGTAAACTCTCAACTATCTGTCGTAGCAATATCTGGAGCTGCCGGCTTGCCTCTATTAAAGCAATGTCTGGCAAAATTATGCAATACCCGGCACCAAAACAGGACATAACTGGCGGTTCTATGCAATATTCGGCGATGAGCTGTATCAACTGGCTTGGAAACGGTAGTCATCCACCGCTGTATTAATGTACAGTGTAATAAAATTTTATTGTATTTTATGCTTAATTTTCATCTATTACTCATGGCAAAGATTTTAGGATAGAGATTCAAGACGGAGAGTATCACAATACCCAGCTCGACGCTGAATACTGAGCTAATGAGGGGTACTATGCAATATCCAGCATTTTTATTTAACCGGCGGATAATCAAAAGTTTACTGTGACACCAAACTGTCAATCATCTATCATAGCTGAGATATCTCAAATAGCTCTAAGACAGCTCAAGACATGCAGGCTAATTGGCTGAACATATGACTTTTCAATGGTACTGTCCCAGAAGCCAAGTTGTTTTTATGTCATGTCTTCCGCCCAATGCTATACTCCATCTTTCATCTACATCAGAAAAAAAAAAAACATTAATAATAATTCACCAGGATACCATTTACTACGCTGGGTGGTAACCATATAACCAAATTTTGGCGCCTGGTGGTTTAGTGGGTTATTACGGTGCTCCAATCGGATTGAGCCGGTGAAGGTTTATATCCAAGGGATGGTTGGGGTTTATTGCTCACGTAATGCCAATCAGGGATGAGTGAGGCTGGTCACTCTCATCTTAAATGTCAGGACCAGCCTGCCTAGCCCCGGGCTCCTATGCTCCTCTGTGGGGCGACATAGGATTGGATAATAAAATAAAATAAAAAAATAAAAAATGAAATAAATACACATTTCCTTGGGGGGCAGGGGGGGAAGAGATTCCAAAGGGGCCTGGGTGTAGACAGGAGGGCCCAAGGCTAGGATACCACAGTCCAGATCATTAAAGCCAAGACAAAGACCAGTCTACATCCCTGGCAGTTTTCATGACCTCTGACAACATCTTGGATTCCAGCTGTTGTGGGTTAACACATGCTCTATAATCCAAGATCATCATCATCCATGCCATGGGCTACTTTATCTGATCTAAAAGATATCAAGCAGGGATATACAATTTTCACAATGGTACCTTAAGGCTTTAACTTCTCTACAAGCTCTATGTGCAATTACTGCACAGAATTCATACAACACAGGTATCTAAGAGCTGAGGCTATACTGATTTGCAATCATCTTGTGTATGTTCTCTGTGCATAATGATGAAATAAAGGGTGGTATTTTCACCAGTTACAGATACTTCCTAGGACCCTCTTCCTAACCAGTTTGTTTGTTAACTTGGTAAGTTAGTATTCTCTTGTATGTTATGTAATCTAAGGCAATATTAAAATTATAATAACATTAAAGACATCATTAAGTGTAATATGCAGAACATACACTTATGAAGATTTGTTAGAAAGGCTCTGAAGCTGAGAAGATTATTGCCACAAGTGCTGAACAGTACCTTTCTTTACCACTGAAATTTTTCAATCGGCTTGGTGTATGGACAGAAAGTTCTCATTTTTCGTAACTCTCCTACTCTACACGTAATCCTAGAAGCTGAGATTAATGCTTACTTTCCAAAACCAATACCTCTCTCCTCTCATATGCAGTAATTTCATAAAGGCCCCTGATAATGTGAGGTAGCAAACACCATAATGCCTAACTAATGCTGGTATAACATGGTATAATTAATGCACACTAACAGTTTGGAGCAGATTAAAATTCGTCATATCATTACACCACAAACTTAAAGCTGAAGTGAGATGATAATCTTGTATTAGCCATCAATTTTTTTTTATGTATAGATGTGTAGACTGTGTTTTTTAATTACCATACTATCTGATCATCCATAGTTACTGCAATTTAGGTTACATATGTTCACGTTTTGGCACAGAAATGTGACAGCTTCCTCAGTATGAACAAAAATTTTCAGTGATTTCATGGAAAAAAAAAAAAATCTGGGAATGTAGTATGGCTAAAATACCATGATTTAAGTTGCCTAAGGTGCAAACTTATGACATGTTTACTAACTAAAAGACAGAAGAAAGCTCTAAAATGCAAGCAATATAAAATTCTTGTACATATAAGAACATTAGGACAAAAATTCTACCTACATGATATGAAAGCCTCTGGATAATATGACCTATTTTACTACTGTATATGGAATAATTATCTCAGGAATTCAGTGATCCCTTCAAGCTTTCATGCTCACCACTGCAATACAGTATGGTATTCTGGTCCTCTGTTTTTACAGTAAAGTACTATATAACTTAAGAATAGTGCTGCAAGTGGCCTATAAATTTACATTAAAATTACTGTACAGGCAGGAACAAAAGTTCACCTAATATTTCTCCTCTTCCATTTCACTTCCCTTTGCTGGCTAATATTTCTACAATGACACTAAGCTTGGTACTGTACGATTCTCCCCATAGAATACAGTATGCTCTCTGAAATGATTGCATCAGCAAGGAGTGTAACAGACATGCCCCAAACATGAATTAACACAGTGGAACAGTAGGCAAACTTTTGTCCCAGACTGTATATACATTGTCTTTCCCCACCATGAACACAATCACACAGTATCACAGGACCAAATCTCTTGGTAAACTTGTGAATTACACTACCATGTATTCTCACTGCAATTATCAATGAAAACAAACTGACATGAGAATAATGTCATATTAAAGTATCTGAACTATTACAATAATTTTCAGATTCAAGGGTGCTTTCTACTTAGTAAGCATCCTCTGTCTTCAAAGGCTGCCATGATTTGGAAACAAATAGCACAAACCCCTTCAGTCTGATAACATAATTCTTTCTATTTCATTCTTGCTGCTTCCAGCCACATTTATTCAGTTAGGAAGAGCACCCCTGTAGTGCAGATACCAGAGGCCATACCTCCAGTTCAAACAGGTTCTCCTAAGATGAACAAAATAATCTCGAATCTGCATGAATCATGTGGATTGAAGGGGTTAACAATTATGAATGGGGTCAACTGCTAAAGTGTAAAAACACTATAATAATTTGCAGTGTTCATTGCCTTCCATTTAAAAAAAGCTGCAGCTGCCTATTCTAAAACCACAAAAGATACAACAGTTCTCTCCCCAGCACTAAAAATGTATTTGCTAAAATATATTCTCAAGACTTACTTTCAATAACAGTCAAACAGCTAATCCTCATTAGCCCTTGAGCATTGGAGGGCCTAATGCAACACTACCATATTGCAGATCCTAACTATTCAAACCTCAGATCTCTTGGCTTGTATCCAAGTAGTACTACAAAATTTGACATACCTAAGGCCAACTTTCATCTCAACTGTGCTTCAATAATTTGGCATATCTGTGAATGGCATGGATTTGTGTTTCAAACCCTGGCATGCATATACTGTAAACAGATTGCATCTATAACGTACTTCAAAATTTGGCATACCTACAATCAGCTTGCATCTGAGTTTTTCTTCAAAATTTGGCATACCTACAACTGATTTGCATTTCTGTTGTGCTTCAAATTTGGCATACCTGTAATCAGCTTGCACCCGCGCCAAGTCATACACCCCTGAGTTCCTTCATACGCCGCCGAATGTAGAATTCCATGTCCTCATATCTGGTGAGTGTGAGAGAAATGTTTTAGCTCCCTATTTAATCCCGACAATGTGGTAATGTATTCTGCTGGTTTATTCTTGCTACCTCCACATGATTTTACTCTCCTTCTACGAGACCTTGTGTACAGTAGTTCATGAAAGATCCGTGAAAACTCTTTTTAACCTAATTAGTACAAAGGTAATTTTTAAATTGGATATAGATCTAATGGAGGTAACAAAAGTAGAATATAAATACATCATCAGGCTTTACACTATACAGCTACAGTAATCTTCCCACTATCCGACGTAATAGAGCCAAAGGCATGACCGGAAAGTGGTTTTGTCCGGATAGTGGCCCTGAAGCTCCCGCACCGGTCATTTATGACCCTAACCTAACCAAAATCAGAAAACTACCTACCTACCTCCCTACCGGACATGCACAGCACTTATTTAAGTCCCCTTTCACATAAATAATGCACAAAAAGCATGAATTAATTGAATTTTAACCAAAAAATGATGATTCTGAGGTGAGTAAGGCATAGGTGCTCACAACTTGCCACCATAGTGTAAGTATCGGACATGGAAATCACTATGAAAATCACCCTTTCTCACTTCCTATGCACTAAAATCATGAACACAAAGCATGAATTCATTTAATTTTAACCCCAAAAGGATGAATCTGAGTTAAGTAAGGCATAGATGTTCACTGAGTTGACAGCTTAGTGTTAGTAAGTATCGGATGAGGCAGCCACCATGAAAATAATCTTTTCTCAAATCTTATGCACTAAAATATGGGATACAAAGCATCAAATACAGTAAATGATGTAAACTGTTACAGATAAATGGTCAATAAGAGTTAGGTATGGCAAAAGTGTTCACCAGAATACAGCATGCTGAAAGTAAGTACCGGACATGAAATTCACTGGCATTCACCTTTTTCACAGCTTGTGCACTAAAATAATGAACACAAAGCATGAATTCATTTAATTTTAAACCAAAAAGGATGAATTTGAGGTAAGTTAGGCACAGCTGTTCACTAAGTTAG
The DNA here is from genome assembly GCA_018397915.1 of Birgus latro. Lineage (NCBI taxonomy): Eukaryota > Metazoa > Arthropoda > Malacostraca > Decapoda > Coenobitidae > Birgus > Birgus latro. Next base: position 11,781 of record JAGKTI010014237.1, read on the forward strand.
CAGCTTAGTTTAGGTACCGGACATGAAAATCAATGGCATTCACCTTTTTCACAGCTGGTGCACTAAAATAATGAACACAAAGCATGAATTCATTTAAATTTAGCCAAAAAAGGATGAATTTGAGGTAAGTTAGGCAGAGCTGTTCACTGAGTTGGCAGCTTAGTTTAGGTACCAGACATGAAAATCAATGGCATTCACCTTTTTCACAGCTGGTGCACTAAAATAATGAACACAAAGCATGAATTCATTTAAATTTAACCCAAAAAGGATGAATTTGAGGTAAGTTAGGCACAGCTGTTCACAGAGTTGGCAGCTTAGTTTAGGTACCGGATATGAAAATCAATGGCATTCACCTTTTTCACAGCTTGTGCACTTTAATACTAGTGACAACCATGCATGAAAAAATAAATTGAAAGCAGGAAATTATGATTTACATTTATGGGAATTTTTAACCACTTTACAGCATGCTGAAAACAGGTTAGACATGAAAATCATTATGGAAATAATCTTTCACACAGTCTATGCATGAGATTAATGATATGGGAAGAACAAAACAAGGAATTTTGATGAAGTTAGGGTACTTACGAGAATGATGCCGCCGTCCTGATGTATAACCCGCTCCGTCCTCCCAGACTCTGACAGTATGAAGGTGCACCTGAGGCACCAGCAGGAATTCATAGAATCCTTGGCACTTCCGCTTCACTTCACACTCACCAGCACTTCCCACAACGTTTCCTTTCTTATAATAACAGAATCTTGCATCACATCACTTCAGTGCACTGTACATCACTTCACATAACTGTAAATTCCAGTGTGGTCTAGTGACTATTGACGAGTCCTGGAGAATTAGTAGCTAGCAGAGTCCGAGATGAGCTGACAGAGGTGGCCTAGGAGCTCCTTGGTTGGATGTGGTGATACGCTATCCACTGCAGAAGACTCTGAAGACAGCCGCAAACTCACATCAAGTGGTGACTCCGCCGTGCCCAATGTGCTGGGCTGTGGCTCGGAGCTAGAAGGCCTGTCTTGGTGAGGAAGTGGTGTGGAGCGAGGGCTGAGGACGGCGGGGATGACAGGCCTGAAAAAACTGTCAATGGTTGATTAACGCAAGCAACGGCGATTCTGACGATTAATGATGCGCTGCCTGAAAGCTCACACTTCATCCACAAGTCCCAAGGGCCCCATCTCCCTGTCACAGTCCGGGTGTTCTAGGTAGTCAAGGGCAAACTCCACATGTTCCCGGAGTGCGCTCAGCTTAGGGATGGCTGGAGTAGCGACGAGCCGTGAGGAGTCCACATCATCGTCGAATCTTCCAGCTGGGTACTCGTACCGGCAACAGAAGATGCGATCTCGATATCAGACATGATCTGATACCCAGGATCGCCTTCGTCATCATCCAACCACTCACGCACTTCGTCGACATCCACATTGTCTCCACCCGCACGAAGCCTTGCATGGAAGTCAACCACCTCAGAACCTAGGAAATCGTGCACCACGTCACTTCCATGAAGCAGACGAGACCAACCATTTTCTACATTCTTGACAGAGACTTCCTTCCATGCACTGGCCCAGTTGTAGATAGCAGACTTGAGGTTGTAGCAGCGAAGGTTTTCAACAGTTTGATATCCTCGCATGTCTCGTCCTTCCCTGCGATCGTCCTCGTCCTCATAGACAACCATCACCTCGTCCAAAAACCTCCGTCGGTAGAGCCTCTTCGCTGCCACAATCACTCCCTGGTCCATTGGTTGGATGAGAGCAGTCGTATTAGGTGGCAAAAACAGACACCTAATGCGGCCATTTTCAGCCACCAACTCCTTCTCAGACGGATGCGCAGGTGCATTGTCTAGAATCAGGAGGGCCTTTACCTGGTTGCGTGGGATTTTCAGTGTCTCCGTCTGATAACGTATGACCTCCTTGACAAATTGTTGGTGAAACCAATCTCTAAAGATCTTGGTTGTGAACCAAGCCTTCAGAGAATGATACCAAACAACAGGAAGGACATTCATTAACCCACGAAGGCACCGAGGCTGCCTTGCACGTCCAACAATAACGGGCTTGAGCCGGTGCGTGCCGTTAGCATTGGCACAGCACAAAGCAGACACCCATTGCTTGGAGAGCTTGCGGCCAGGTATACACTTCTCCCTCTCCTCAGCGAGAGTGTTTGCGGGCACTGAACGATAGAATAGGCCAGTTTCGTCAGTGTTGTAGACTTGACCGAGAGTGAGGCCCTCCCTGTCAATCAAGCCCTTCACCTTCTGCCGAAACTCTTCTATTCCCTCGTCGTTGGTGTCCAGAGCTTCACCATGGGCCTTATGATTGGCAAGTCCGTGCAGTAACTTGAACGCGAAGAGCCAACCTTCAGATGCCTTGAAGTCTGGGGTGTCATGAAGCCTTGCGAACTTCTCGGCAGCAGCTTTCAGCTCCGTTCCACATACCAACACACCAGCAGTATGTTGTTCTCGATACAAGATGAGCGTGGAATGGTCAATGTCTGTATACTTAGGAGTAAACATCATCTTCCTCTCCATGTTTTGTCTGGTTTTCGAAGTGAAATCAGCCGTGTACTGGTGTAGTTTGTCTCGGGACCTCTTGATATCAAACAAAGTAGAGCAAGGGAATTTGAATTCACGTAGGATCCGTGATGTCAGCCACCCGGCATCCACCTTCTCCAATATCACCCGCAACTTCTCCAGAGTCAACACCACTCTCTTCCTCTTCTCAGGCGGCGGGGCCATCATCACACACACGATAAAGAATGTGCAGAGCAGCAGCAAGCCCTGCAGGAGGTAGGGAATCACCACAAAAACAAGCACTTGAGGAACCATGACGAGGGCATTTTCACGAACCGGCAGCTGAGCGGGAAATGAGACCAGAGAGAAGCGGGAGGCACGAAAACACAGCTGGTCGGCGCATGCGGGAAATTCAAATTAACACGGTAAAAAAATCAGATTTTTTTAATTTTTGGGCATTTTGGGTTTCGGCTATCAGCCTGCGATGTCTGAACAGTGAGGTCACCGGATAGTGGTTGTCTGGATAGTAGAAAGATTACTTATTACCATAATCAACATAAGAACATTTTCACATAACACAACATTATTCATTTGTAGTAAACTGCCAGGATGAGCAATGAAGGGTTGAGTTAATAAATTGGCACTTATCTCAGTTTATCATTTATTACAGTACAGAAAGCTCTCGCTTAAAGCACAATCTGAGCACACGAACCTCCCACAACATGGAAGGCAATTTTTGAGGTCAGGAAATGGTCAAGATACAAAAATGACAGATATAATGCAGGTGAAAATATCTGCCCATTTTCTCGAAAACCGTACTACGCTGCAACAATAGGAATTACATGGCCTGCGGCCACAAATTATGGTTTAAACAGTCATTATGGGAAATTGGTCATAACATGGTGAGAACAGACATAACACAGGCAGCGATAGTCATAGCGCTGGTTGCATCAGCCAATGACTTATGGCTGTCACGTGTCTGTGTGGCGTGACGTCATGGTCCATTGAGCATTCTTGCCCCACTTGAGCCTATCCTCTCCCCGCGCTCTGGCTCCACACGTCCTGTTTGATATCTTTGCTCATTTTTTTGGCCACCTGGGGACCAATAGGAGTCCTGCCCTGACTAGGAATCCCACTCCCCCTCCAACCAGGAAGCCCACAATGTCTTCAATTTAAGGTGAGGAATCCTCCAGTGTTTGTATGTAACGAAGTCATTATTAGGTAGGTAAATGTCCTGGGAAAAATCCCTGAAAATTGCCCCAGAAGGTGAACTTGGGGCTGGCTTGGGTACCATGAAATCCTTTATAACATGTAAACATATGGCCCCATAATGCAAAAATGGCATAAAGCGGGACCTTCCGGGGACAATATTCACGCGTTATACATTCATGCAAAATACACGGCACAGTTTGATACTAATTTTCAGCCAGGAATTTAATTATTTCTTATTTGCCAATTACCTTTGCTATGACATAACCCTCATACTTGTATACAACAATTTTCACTAAACAAAGTGGTTTTTATAATATATCAATTGTACTATATCATCTTAAGTGAGGAATTAGTGTACTGTACATGGCAAAGAGGGTGAGGCAGGATAGGGAAGAGAATGATAATTATTTCCATACTTTTTGGATTTTGAGGGGTCTGAGGCACTTTAGAGTGAGGATATCTAAACAAATATTTTCTTACTTGACAGAATGGTGCTACCTAGGTCAACACAGCAATTCTGCAATTTATACTCACTTCTTGCGGACAGCCATTATCTGCCGCAGTTCTTCCTGTTCGTACTGGCGCAGAATAGCTCGGCACTCTGGCAGACTCAGATTCAAGAATTGGGCCACCTGAACAACCACAAATGGATTATTTCATCTTTAAATAGCAAAGAATACATTTAAACTCTTTAGTCTTCCCTTAATCTTTTTGTATGGGTTTTGCTACCACCAGACAATTTACTCAACTTAAGAAAAGACTTTCTTATTGAAGGAATTGATGGTGATTTATATTAACTTCTACACTATAAGAAATTTTGTTTTACAATACTGTATTTTAATTAAACTGTCAGTATATATGAGTAGCCAGAATGTATCTCCATACAGCTAGAATGAAATAAAAAGTTATGACACCAGTGAAGAGATTAATTATTTACAGAATAAAGACACACTGAAGTACAGTCACTGCTCGCACAACACGCGATCCTAGTGCACAAAACTCACATGACATGGAAGGCAAAATTTAAGGCAAAAAAATGGTCACAACACGAAAATGATACAAACTAGGTGGAGGAAGCTGGCCATTTTTTGAAAACCGTACTATGCTGCAGCAAAAAAGATAACGCAGCCAGAGGCCCCAAATTATGATTCAAACAGTCATAATGCAGAAAAAGAGGATCATAATGCAGTAGGAACAGACATGAGGGAGCCAATGACAGTCACAGCGTGAGTTGCATTTCCCTCTGCCCTTGGTCTGGCTGCACACATGCTCTGTGTGTGTGTATTTACCTAACTGTATTTACCTAATTGTGATATACAGGAAATGAGCTACGCTCGTGGGGTCCCGTCTCTGTTTCTCAATAAGTCAAATTTTGCCTTAAACTCATTTAAGTTTTTAGACCGGACGATCTCTTTGTCCAGGCTATTCCACAGGTCTATACATCTATACGGAAAACTAAATTTCTTGATGTCCTTCGAGCAGCTTGGCTTCTTTAGTTTCATTCCGTGTCCTCTTGTTGCTCTCTCATCCCACACAAACAGATTTTCTCTGTCAATTTTATCTACTCCTATCATGGTCCTGAACACTGCAATCATGTCACCCCTCTTTCTCCTTTCCTCTAAGGAGGGCAAATCCAGCCTTTCCAGCCTCTCCCTGTATGGCAAATCTGCCAGACTAGGGACCATCTTGGTTGGTGTTCTTTGTATTCTCTCAATCTTGGTTATATCTTTCTTTTTGTGTGGGGACCACACTACTGCTGCATATTCTAACCTGGGCCGGATCATGGCCACTATCAATTTTTTTATCATCTCCTCATCCATGTAATGAAATGCCACTCTTATATTGGTCAAGAGTTTATGTGTCTCTCTCACTATCTTATTTATGTGCTTTTCAGGTGACAAACTATCCTGGACCAGCACTCCCAAATCTTTCTCTTCTCTCGCTTTTCTAATTGGTTCATTACCCATCAAATAATTCAATGATGGCCTCTTGGTACTTTTACCCATTTCCAATATTTTACATTTTTTTGCGTTGAATTTCATTTCCCACATCCGGCTCCAATCATATATCCTATCCAGATCCTCCTGTAGCATTTTACAGTCCTCTTCAACCTCTACCTTTCTCAAGATCTTTGCATCATCAGCAAACAGGCTTGCGTAGCTGTTCACTCCATCTACCATGTCATTTACATAAATCAAGAACATTACTGGTGCCAACACCGAGCCCTGTGGGACACCACTTGTTACTTCCCTCCATCCAGATGTCCTGTCCTTTATTACTGTCCTCATTTGTCTGTCACTCAAAAAGTCTCTCATCCATTCCAGGAGGCTTCCCTTCAGTCCTCCTATATGCTCTAATTTCCATAATAGTCTCTTGTGGGGTACTTTGTCGAAGGCCTTCTCCAAATCTAAGTACACACAATCCACCCAACCGTCTCTCTCCTGTAGCACGTCAATCGCCCTTGAGTAGAAGCTCAACAAGTTGGAAACACATGACCTTCCACTTCTGAATCCAAACTGACTTTCAGTCAAAATATTCATCTCTTCCAGATATTTTATCCATCTATCTTTCAGGATTCTCTCACACAATTTCGCAACCATGCTGGTTAGGGACACTGGTCTATAATTCAGGGGTTCTTCCTTGTTTCCTCCCTTATAGATTGGCACCACATTTGCCCTCTTCCATTCCCGAGGCACTTTCCCCTCTTCCAAGGAGCACACAATTAAATTGTGAATCTTATCCGCCAGTTGTTCTCTGCATTCCTTCAGTACCCAATTAGAGATTCCATCCGGTCCTGGGGCCTTCCTTACATCTTGAGCTCCCAGTAATTCATACACTTCCTGCACTTCCACTTTTATATCTTTTATCACTACATTTCTAATCATTCCCTCTCCTTCCACAAACTCCCTTTCCTTAGTGAAAACCGACTGGAAACATTTGTTCATTACTTCAGCTTGCATTACTGCATCCTTGTAGACCTCTCCTTCTACTTTCAGTTTGGTGATTCCTTCCCTTTGCTTCAATTTGCCATTAACAAATCTATAAAACAATTTGGGTTCATCCTTACATTTGTCAATTATACCTTTTTCAAAGTTCCTTTCTTCCTCTCTATGTTTTCTTGTATATTCATTTCTAGTTCTTTTATATTCTTCCTTTTTTCTGATATTGCTTCTCTTTTTCCATTTGTTCCATGCCATGTCCCTCTCTTTTTTCGCTATTATACACTTTCTATTAAACCACACCTTTTTCCTGTTTTCTTTCCCACTTACTCTTGGCACATATTTTTCCACTCCCAAATTGTAGAGGTCCAAAAAGATATCCCACTTCCTTTGTATCTCTCTTGTTTCTCTGAACCCTCTCCAGTCCGCATTTTCAAAAAATTTTCTCAATTCTGCAAAGTTTGCTTTCCCAAAGTTGTATCGTCCTTGCCTATAAAGCTCATCTACTGGCACCATGTTCCCTATCATCATCTGGAACTCAATGACCACATGATCACTCTTTCCTATAGGACACAGATAATTTAATGATTCAATTACATCAGGCTCCCTGGATAGTAGCAAATCTAATCTTGCTGGTGTGTCATCACCTCTGAATCGTGTCTCTTCTTTAACCCACTGTGTCATTACATTATTCATTGCTATATTTAACAATTTTGTGCCCCACGAATCTTCGCTGCCTCCCGAGTCCCATTCCTCCCAGTTCACCTCTTTACAATTAAAGTCACCCATTAGGATTATATTGTTGCTTTTCTCGATCACTTTCTGTAGATAACTAACCATGTCTGACAACATCTCCTGGTATTCATCGTCATTCCATGCTCTCATCTTAGGGGGAATATATACCACTGCCATATCTCTCTTACCATTCTCCCCAGTTTCTAGTTTCAAATTTATGGCTTCGGCCCTGCCCTCTGCAATTTCCACAGTATCTACGTTTATGTTGTCCTTCACTGCTATCATCACTCCTCCTCCCATTTTTTCTTTTCTGTCTCTTCTCCATAATTTGTATTTCCCACCTCCCATATGAATATCAATATCTTCTTTCAATTTAGTTTCTACAAAGCACATAACATCAGGTTCGTGTGCCCTCAAAAAATCATTGATTTCTAACCTTGCCGATATTAGTCCATCAATGTTTGTGTACGCCACTTTCAAACTTTTTTCATCGTTTTTTATTCTCTCGTCTCCCCTACCTTCCGTCGATACCACTTTCTCAATTTCTGGTCCATAACTCTCCAATAGAACTCTGTCTTCTCTTTCTCCGTTCGTTGTTCGTTTTTTATCGTTGCTTCCTTTACTAACTCTTTTAATTTAGCTCTTTCCTCTTCATTTGCATCTCTCCTAATCCAAACATTTTTAAACCCCTCTTTCTCTGACAATTTCCACGTCCTACTTATGATTTCATTCACTATTACTTGGGACTTAAACTTTACTTTCATGGGCCTTGCCCCACCATCCTCGTACTTTCCTAACCTAAACACTTCTTCAATCTCTTCTTGGGCTTCATTGTTTCCTTCCATAACCAGTGATATTATTTCTTTAGCCTTGCTCAGTTCCTCTCTTTCTCTTTCAGATCTCACTGTCATTCGTTTTTCTTTTATTCCTGAAATTATCACACATTTTTTCTTGTCTGCTACATCCCTAACCAAAGATTCTCTACTTCTTAGTACTCTAACCACTTCCTTTTCCACTTTTTCCTTACTTTGTTGCTCTATGATTTCCTTCAAATTTACATTTCCTTCCTCCTGTATTTTCTTCCACCCCTTATGTTGCTCCTTGATTTCCTGAATATGCTCATCTTGCCTCCTCGATTTTGATTCGTATTCATCTAGTTTACTTTTTATTCTGTCCCTTTCTTCTTCCAAACTCTTATTCTCCCTCTTCAGCTGTTTTATTTCATTTGATGCGGATTCATTATTCGCCTTTAATTCTGTAACTTCTTTTTCTTGTTCCTCACTACGTGTGCTAACCTTTTCCAGTCTATTCTGTAGGACTTTGATCTCTCTCTCTTGCTCTATGGTCCGTTCCTGCAGCTGCTTAATTACTTCCCATACCTTTTTTAACTCCTGGACATTCCTCTCCGCCGTTTGCTCTACTCCTGCTACACTTGTTTGTTGCAGCTTATCACTTCCTTTGCCTGCATTTAGCTCGGAGAAGCCCGCAAATTCCCCCTCGCCAGTTGTAAACAATCCTCCGTCTCTCTCCGCCATGATGCAACCATATGGAAACTTTCTTTTTCACTTTGTCTCGTATTTTTCGGGCCGAAACTTGTGTTTTTTTAAACTAATATCCGACGGGACCACCACTCACGCATTCAACCACATAATCACAATAGGCTATCTCCTTTTCGCTGCTAGTTCTGCGATTATTTCCCCTCGATCCAGGAGCAGCTCCGTCTCTCTCCCTCTACGACCCGTGTGTGTGTGTGTGTGTGCATTTTTTTTTTTGTGCCATAGAACTCCACTCCACCTCCCCACAGCAAGCCCACAACCTCATCTATTCAAAGTGGGGAATCCTCTAGTGTTTGTATGTAATGAAGTCTTTATTAGGTAGGTAAGCATCCTGGAAAAAAAAAAAAAATGAAAAATGCCCCAAAAGGTGAACTTGAGGCTGGCTTGGGTACTATGAAACCCTTTAACACGTAAACATATGGCCCTATAACACAGAATTTTCAAAAAGCGGGAGCCTCGGGGTACAATATTCCCACATTATGCAAGCAGTGACTGTATGTTGTATTTCATTCATCATCCAATCCTACACTGCCCCAAGAGATGTGTAGGAGCCCAGGGCTATGCAAGTTGGTCCTGACATTAAGATGGAAGTGACCAACCTCACTCATCTCTGAGTGGCATTACATGAGCAATAAACCCCAACCATCCCTTGGATATAAACCTTCACCAGCTCAATTACCCATTAAACCAACAGGTGCCAAAATTTGGTTATATGGTTACCACCCAGCATAGTAAATGGTTTCCTGGTGTACAGGAAACCATTTGGCTTGTCATTCAGTGTAGAGTCACCCACAGGCAGAAGCAAGAGGAAAGAATGAAGGAAAGAAATACAGAAGAGTGAGTGAAAAGTCACCTGTAGGCAGATGGATGAGGAATGAATGAAGGAAAGAAAGACAGAAGAGGATGGTCTATATTTCTTATATTCTTTCAAAGACATACTAATAAATACAATGAATTTTAAAAGACAGTGTTCTATGCTTGCATGGACCAGTCTTGTTTACTTGATGGCAATTCAAGTCACAGGTGGCAAACCCAAGTTAATCTTGGTATCAAAGACAGCCATCATTAAGTAGATGTTAAACAGGTTTTACAGTTAACTATCAAATACAGTACCACCTGTATGGCAGAAAAATAAAATCTGAGTTATCCATACAGATATACTGTATATACATATATATATAGATATACAGTGTGTGTGAATAT
>JAGKTI010014238.1:0-21930 GCA_018397915.1 Birgus latro
GTCGATTGACTCGTAAAGAGAGCTGGCACCTTAGGCATTTAAGAACAAAAAGCTTGAAACGTTGTGAGGAACACCGAGACAATTTAAAAACCGTTTTTTTTTTCTCAAGCACAATCAGTTTAAAATTACGCCGAGACTCGTGGTAAAAAAAAAAAAAAAAAAGTCTTTTCAACAATATCATGATTTCTATAACACGAAAAACTACATTTCCTTAGGTATAATTTTTCAATACTGTGAATCCTCTCGAGACTTAATTCAGGATTATTAACTTCTGATTCTTCGATTTTTTTTTTCCCTTAACGGTAACATCAAGGACAAGAAGTAGTGCAAATTGCGAAATAGTTCAGGCTGATAGCTTCCGTTTTGGAGGTAGGTCCATTCTCTTTTAATCCTTTAATGGCTGAATAAGGGTATATCTCGGCGAAAACGCTGAATATGCAACTTGCTCAATTGTTCTCAAAGTTGATTGTAAAACACATTATCTTATATTCAGATCTAAGAAGAGACTTGTGAAGGTGAAAATGTCACATTTAGGAAGGATAAGAAGAAGTCGTTTGACACTTAAAGAGAGCTTGCACCTTAGGTTTTTAAGAACAATAAGTTTGAAACATTGAGGATCACAGAGACAATTTAAAAAATTCGATTATTTATTTTTACTTTTTTCTCAAGCACAAGCAGTTTAAAATTACGTCGAGCATCGTGGCAATAAAAAAAAATAAAAAAATAAAAAAACGAACATTTGCACAATATCAAAGTTTCAGTTACACCAAAAACCTCATTTAATTAGGTAAAATCTTTCAATACTCTGATTACTCTTAAGACGGAACTCTGGATTATTAACTTTTGATTTGTCGATTTCCCCCCTCCCCGTAGCCGTGACTTCAAGGACAAGAAGTAGCGCAAATTGTGAAATAGTTCTAGCTGATAGCATCCGTTTTGGAGGAAGGTCCATTCCCTTTTAATCTAATGATGGCTGAATAAGCGTATTTCTTGTCGAAAACGCTGAATATGCAACTTCAAGTGTTCTCAAAGTTTATTGTAAAACACATTATATTATATTCAGTACTAAGAAGACACTTGTGAGGATGAAAATGTCCCATTTATGAAGGATAACAAGTCGACTGACACGTAAAGAGAGATGGCACCATATTTTTTTAAAGAAAAAAAAAGCTTGAAACATTGTGAGGATCACCGAGACAAGTTAATAACCATTTTTTTCCCTCAAAACAGATTAAAATTAACTCCAAGCTCGGGGTGGTTAAAAAAAAAAAAAAAACGAACTTTTGCACAATATAATAGTTTCTGTTACACCAAAAACCATATTTCCTTAGGTAAAATCTTTCAATACTTTGATTCCTCTTGAGACGGATTTCTGGAATATTAACTTCGGATTTGTCGATTTATTTTTTTCCCTTAGCCGTGACTTCAAGGACAAGAAGTAATGCAAATTGTGAAATAGTTCCGGCTGATAGAATCCGATTTGAAGGTAGGTCCATTCTCTTTTAATCTAATGATGGCTAAATAAGTGTGTTTCTAGGCGAAAACGCTGAATATGCAATTTCAAGTGTTCTCAAAGTTGACTGTAAAACACATTATATTATATTCAGAACTAAGAAGACAATTGTGAGGTTGAAAATGCCAGATTTATGAAGGATAACAAGATGTCGACTGACATCTAAAAAGAGCTAGCACCTTAGGTTTTTAAGAACAAAAAGCTTGAAACATTGTGAGGATCACCGAGGCAATATAAAAGCTTCGATTTCTTTTTCTCAAGCACAAGCAGTTTAAAATTATGTCGAGCCTCGTCGCTGTAAAAAAAAAAAAAAAAAAATGCACAATATCAAGGTTTCTGTTACACCAACAACCACATTTCCTTAGGTAAAATCTTTCAGCACTTTGATTCCTCTTGAGACGGATTTCTGGGTTATTAACTTCTAATTTGTCGATTTTTTTCCCCTTAGCCGTGACTTCAAGGACAAGAAGTTATGCAAATTGTGAAATAGTTCCGGCTGATAGCTTCCGTTTTGGAGGTAGATCCATTCTTTTTTAATCTAATGATGGCTAAATAAGCGTGTCTCTCGACGAAATCGCTGAATACGCAACTTCCTCAAGTGTTCTCAAAGTTGATTGTAAAACACATTGTATTATATTCAGAACTAAGAAGACACTTGTGAGGGTGAAAATGCCACATTTATGAAGGATAACAAGAAGTCGACGAAACGTAAATAGAGCTGGCACCTCAGGTTTTTAAGAACAAAAAGCTTGAAACATTGAGGGTCACCGAGGCAATATAAAAACTTCGATTTTTTTTTTCTCAAGCACAAGCAGTTTAAAATTATTTCGAGCCTCGTTGCTGTAATAAAAAAAAAAAAATGCACAATACCATGGTTTCCGTTACACCAAAAACAACATTTTCTTAGGTAAAACTATTCAATACTTTTATTCCTCTTGAAACGGAATTCTGGATTATTAACTTCTGATTTGTCGATTTTTATTTTCCAAAAGCCGTAACTTCAAGGACAAGAAGTAGCGCAAATTGTGAAATAGTTCCGGCAGATTCCATCCGTTTTGGAGGTAGGCCCATTCTCTTTTAATCTAATGATGGCTGAATAAAGCGTATTTCTCGGCGAAAACGCTGAACATGCAACTTCCTCGTGTTCTCTAAGTTGATTGTAAAACACATTATATTATATTCAGAACTAAAAAGACCATTGTGAGGGTGAAAATATTACATTTATGAAGGATAACAAGAAGTCGACTGACAAGTAAAGAGAGTTGGCACTTTAGGTTTTTAAGAACAAAAACCATGTAATATTGTGAGGATCAAAGAGACAGTTTAAAAGATTCGTTTTTTTTTTTTTTCAAGCACATGGAGTTTAAAATTATTTCTAGCCTCGTGGCGGGAAAAAAAAAAAAACGAGTTTTTGCACAATATCAAGGTTTCTTTTACACCAAAAACCTCATTTCCTTAGGTAAAAACTTTGAATTATTTGATTCCTCTTGAGACGAAATTCTTGATTATTAACTTCTGATTTGTCGATTTTTTTTTTTCCCTTAGCCGTGACTTCAAGGACAAGAAGTAGCGCAAACTATGAAATACTTCCGGCTGATAGCATCCGCTTTCTAGGTAGGTCGTATTTCTCTTCGAAAACGCTGATTCCTCATGAGATGGAATTCTGATTTGTCAATTTTTTTTTTCCCCATTAGCGGTGACTTCAAGGACAAGAAGTAGTACAAACTGTGAAATAGTTCCCGGCTGATAGCATACGTTTTGGAGGTAGGTCTATTCTTTTTTAATCTAACGATTGCAGAATATCCGTATTTCTCGCCGACAACGCTAAATATTCGACTTCCTCAAGTGTTCTCAAACTTGATTTTAAAACACATAGAAGACACTTGTGAGTGTGAAAATGCCACATTTATGAAGTATAACAAGAGGTCGATTGACTCGTAAAGAGAGCTGGCACCTTAGGTTTTTAAGAACAAAAAGCTTGAAACGTTCTGAGGAACACTGAGACAATTTAAAAACCTTTTTTTTTTTTTCTCAAGCACAAGCAGTTTAAAATTACGTCGAGTCTCGTGGTTAAAAATATAAATAAATAAAATAAAAACGTCTTCTCACCAATATCATGATTTCTAAAACACGAAAATCAACATTTCCTTAGGTAAAATCTTTCAATACTGTGATTCCTCTCCAGACGGAATTCAGGATTATTAACTTCTGATTCTTCGATTTTTTTTTCCTTAGCGGTAACATCAAGGACAAGAAGTAGTGCAAATTGTGAAATAGTTCAGGCTGATAGCTTCCTTTTTCGAGGTAGGTCCATTCTCTTTTAATCTTATAATAGCTGAATAAGCGTATTTCTCGGCGAAAACGCTGAATATGCAACTTCCTCAACTGTTCCCAAAGTTGGTTGTAAACCACAATATCTTATATTCAGAACTAAGGAGACAATTGTGAGGGTGAAAATGTCACATTTATGAAGGATAACAAGAAGTCGATTGACACTTAAAGAGAGCTGGCACCTTAGGTTTTTAAGAACAAAAAGTTTGAAACATTGAGGATCACAGAGACAATTTAAAACTTCGATTTTTTTTTTTTAAGCATAAGCAGTTTAAAATTACGTCGAGCATCGTGGCGATAAAAAAAAAAAAAAAACGAACTTTTGCACAATATCAAAGTTTCAGTTACACCAAAAACCTCATTTGTTAGGTAAACTCATTCAATACTGTGATTGCTCTTAAGACGGAATTCTGGATCATTACCTTCTGATTTGTTGATTTTTTTCCGCCTTAGCCGTGACTTCAACGACAAGATGTAGCGCAAATTGTGAAATAGTTCCGACTGATAGCATCCGTTTTGGATGAAGGTCCATTCTCCTTTATCTAATGATGGCCGAATAAGCGTATTTCTCGACGAAAACGCTGAATATACAACTTCCTCAAGTGTTCTCAAAGTTGATTGTAAACACATTATATTATATTCAGACTTAGAAGACACTTGTGAGGGTGAAAATGTCACATTTATGAAGGGTAACAAGTCGACAGACACGTAAAGAGAGCTGGCACCATATTTTTTAAAGAACGAAAAGCTTGAAACATTGTGAGGAGCACCGAGATAATTTAATAACTTCAATTATATTTTTTCCTCTAGTAGAATCAGTTTAAAATTACGTCGATCATCGTGGCGGTAAAAAAAAAAAAAAAAATCGAACTTTTGCACAATATCAAGATTTCAGTTACACCAAATCCACATTTCCTTTGGTAAAATCTTTCAGTACTGTGATTCCTCTGAAGACGGTATTCTGGTTTATTAAATTCAGATTTGTATATTTTATTCGCCTCAGCTGTGACTTCAAGGACAAGAAGTAGCGCAAATTGTGATATATTTAAGGCTGATAGCATCTGTTTTGGAAAAGGTCCATTCTCTTTTAATCTAATGATGGCTGAATAAGCGTATTTCTCGGCAAAAACGCTGAATATGCAACTTCCTCAAGTGTTCTCAAACTTGGTTGTAAAACACATTATATTCAGAACTAAGAAAACACCTGTGAGGATGAAAATATCCCATTAATGAAGGATAACAAGTCGACTGACACGTAAAGAGAGCTGGCGCCATATTTTTTTCAGTACAAAAATCATGAAACATTGTGAGGATCACCGAGACATTTTAATAACTTCATTTCCCCCCCCCCCCTCTTGAAGAAGCAATTTAAAATTACGTCGAGCCTCGTGGCGTAAGAAAAAAAAAAACGAACTTTTTCACATTATCAAGGTTTTTGTTACACCAAAAACCACATTTTCTTAGGTAAAATCTTTCAATACATTGATTCCACTTGAGACGGATTTCTGGGTTATTAACTTCGGATTTGTCGATTTTTTTTCCCCATTAGCCGTGACTTCAACGACAAGATGTAGCGCAAATTGTGAAATAGTTCCGACTGATAGCATCTGTTTTGGATGAAGGTCCATTCTCCTTTATCTAATGATGGCCGAATAAGCGTATTTCTCAACGAAAACGCTGAATATACAACTTCCTCAAATATTCTCAAAGTTGATTGTAAACACATTATATTATATTCAGACCTAAGAAGACACTTGTGAGGGTGAAAATGTCACATTTATGAAGGGTAACAAGTCGACAGACACGTAAAGAAAGCTGGCACGATATTTTTTAAAGAAAAAAAAAAGCTTGAAACATTGTGAGGAGCACCGAGACAATTTAATAACTTCAATTATTTTTTTCCCTCCAGCAGAATCAGTTTAAAATTACGTCTATCATCATTTCGGTAAAAAAAAAATCGAACTTTTGCACAATATCAAGATTTCAGTTACACCAAAAACCACATTTCCTTTGGTAAAATCTTTCAGTACTGTGATTCCTCTTAAGACGGTATTCTGGTTTATTAACTTCAGATTTGTATATTTTATTCGCCTCAGCTGTGACTTCAAGGACAAGAAGTAGCGCAAATTGTGATATATTTAAGGCTGATAGCACCTGTTTTGGAAAAGGTCCATTCTCTTTTAATCTAATGATGGCTGAATAAGCGTATTTCTCGACAAAAACGCTGAATATGCAACTTCCTCAAGTGTTCTCAAACATGATTGTAAAACACATTATATTCAGAACTAAGAAAACACCTGTGGGGATGAAAATGTCCTATTAATGAAGGATAACAAGTCGACTGACACGTAAAGAGAGCTGCCCCCATATTTTTTTCAGAACAAAAATAATGAAACATTGTGAGGATCACCGAGACAATTTAATAACTTCATTTTTTTTCCCCCTCTAGAAGAAACAATTTAAAATTACGTCGAGCCTCGTGGCGTAAAAAAAAAAAAAAAAAAAAACGAACTTTTTCACATTATCAAGGTTTCTGTTACACCAAAAACCACATATTCTTAGGTAAAATCTTTCAGTACATTGATTCCACTTGAGACGGATTTCTGGGTTATTAACTTCGGATTTGTCGATTTTTTTTTTTCCCCTTAGCCGTGAATTCAAGGACAAGAAGTAATGCAAATTGTGAAATACTTTCGGCTGAGAGCATTCGTTTTGGAGGTAGGTCCATTCTCTTTTAATCTGATGATGGCTAAATAAGTGTGTTTCTCGGCGAAAACGCTGAATAAGCAACATCCTCAAGTGTTCTCAAAGTTGATTGTAAAACACATTATATTATATTCAGAACTAAGAAGACACTTGTGAGGGTGAAAATGCCACATTTATGAAGGATAACAAGTAGTCTACTGACACCTAAAGAGAGCTAGCACATTAGGTTTTTAAGAACAAAAAGCTTGAAACATTGAGAATCACCGAGGCAATATAAAAATTCGATTTTTTTTTTCTCAAGCACAAGCAGTTTAAGATTACGTCGAGCCTCGTGGCGGTATAAAAAAAAAAAAAAAAAAAACGAACTTTTGCACAATATAAAGGTTTCAGTTACACCAAAAACCACATTTCCTTAGGTAAAATCTTTCAATACTGTGATTCCTCTTAAGACGGAATTCTGGATTATTAACTTATGATTTGTAGATTTTTTTTCCCCCTTAGCCGTGACTTCAAGGACAAGAAGTAGCGCAAATTGTGAAATAGTTTCAGCTTATAGCATCCGTTTTGGAGGAAGGTCCATTCTCTTTTAATCTAATGATGGCTGAATAACCGTATTTCTCGGCGAAAACGTAGAATATGCATCTTCCTCAAGCGTTCTCAAAGCTGATTGTATAACACATTATATTATATTCAGAACTAAGAAGACACTTGTGAGGATGAAAATGTCCCATTTATGAAGGATGACAAGTCGACTGACAAGTAAAGAGAGCTGGCACCATATTTTTTTAAGAACAAAGCTTGAAACATTGTGAGAATCACCGAGACAAGTTAATAACTTCAATTTTTTTTTTTCCCCTTCAGAAGAGTTTCAAATTACGTCGAGCCTCGTGGCGGTAAAAAAAAAAAAAATCGAACTTTTGCACAGTATCATGGTTTCTGTTACACCAAAAACCATATTTCTATAGGTAAAATCTTTCAATACTTTGTTTCCTCTTGACACTGATTTCTGGATTATTAACTTCGGATTTGTCAATTTTTTTTCCCCCTTAGCCGTGACTTCAAGAACAAGAAGTAATGCAAATTGTGAAATAGTTCCGGCCGATAGCATCTGTTTTGGAGGTAGGCCCATTCTCTTTTAATCTAAAGATGGCTAAATAAGTGTGTTTCTAGGAAAGAACGCTGAATATGCAACTTCGTGTGTTCACAAAGTTGATTGTAAAACACATTATATTATATTCAGAACTAAGAAGACACGTGTGAGGTTGAAAATGACACATTTATGAAGGATAACAAGAAGTCGAATGACACATAAAAAGAGCTGGCACCTTTGGTTTTTAGGAACAAAAAGCTCGAAACATTGTGAGGATCACCGAGGCAATATAAAAAACTCGTTTTTCTTTTTTCTCAAGCACAAGCAGTTTAAAATTATGTCGAGCCTCGTCGCTGTAAAAAAAAAAAAAAAAAAAAAAACTTTTGCAAAATATCAGGGTTTCTGTTACACCAAAAACCACATTTCCTTAGATAAAATCTTTCAATACTTTGATTCCTCTTCAGACGGATTTCTGGGTTATTAACTTCGGATTTGTCGATTTTTTTTTCCCTTAGCCGTGACTTCAAGGACAAGAAGTAATGCAAATTGTGAATTAGTTCCAGCTGATAGTGTCTGTTTTGGAGGTAGATCCATTTTCTTTTAATCTAATGATGGCTAAAAAGGCGTGTTTCTCGGCGAAATCGCTGAATATGCAACTTCCTCAAGTGTTCTCAAAGTTGATTGTAAAACAAATTATATTATATTCAGAACTAAGAAGACACTTGTGAGGGTGAAAATGCCACATTTATGAAGGATAACAAGAAGTCGACTGACACGTAAAGAGAGCTGGCACCTTAGGTTTTTAAGAACAAAAAGCTTCAAACATTGTGAGGGTCACCGAGACAATATAAAAACTTCGATTTTTTTTTTTTCAAGCACAAGCAGTTTAAAATTATGTTGAGCATCGTCGCTGTAGGAAAAAAAAAACTTTTGCACAATATCATGGTTTCTGTTACTCCAATATCATGGTTTCTGTTACTCCAAAAAACACATTTTCTTAGGTAAAACAATTCAATACTTTGATGCCCCTTGAGACGGAGTTCTGGATTATTAACTTCTGATTTGTCGATTTTTTTTTTCCCTTAGCCGTGACTTCAAGGACAAGACGTAGTGCAAATTGTGAAATAGTTCCGGCAGATTCCATCCGTGTTGGAGGTAGGTCCATTCTCTTTTAATCTAATGATGGCTGAATAAAGCGTATTTCTCGGCGAAAACGCTGAATATGCAACTTCGCCATGTTCTCTAACTTGATTGTAAAACACATTATATTATATTCAGAACTAAAAAGACACTTGTGAGGGTGAAAATGTTACATTTATGAAGGATAACAAGAAGTCGACTGACACGTAAAGAGAGCTCGCACCTTAGGTTTTTAAGAACAAAAAGCATGAAACATTGTGAGGATCTCCGAGACAGTTTAAAAACTTTGATTTTTTTTTCTCAAGCACAAGCAGTTTAAAATTACGTCTAGCCTCGTGGAGGTAAAAAAAAAAAAAACAATTTTTGCACAATATCAAGGTTCTGATACACCAAAAACCACATGTCCTTAGGTAAAATCTTTCAATACTTTGATTTCTCTTGAGACAAAATTCTGGATTATTAATTCTTAGTCTGTTTTTTTTTCCCTTAGCCGTGACTTCAAGGACAAGAAGTAGCGCAAACTGTGAAATAGTTCCGGCTGATTGCATCCGCTTTCTAGGTAGGTCGTATTTCTCTTCGAAAACGCTGAATATGCAACTTCATCAAGTGGTCTCACAGTTGATTTTAAAGGACATTAAAGCTTCTACATTTTTTTTTTTTTTGTCAATCACAAGTTTAAAATTATGTCGAGCCTCGTACTCTAAAAGAAAATAAAAGAAAAAAAAACTTATGCACAATATAAAGATTTTAGTTTCACCAAGACCACATTTCCTTAGATAAAATCTTTCAATACTGATTCCTCATGAAATATAATTCTGACTCTTCGATTTTTTTTTTTTTTCAACTAGCAGTGACTTCAAGGACAAGAAATAGTACAAATTGCGAAATTGTTCCGGCTGATAGCATACGTTTTGGAGCTAATTCTGTTCTCTTTTAATCTAATGATTGCTGAATATCCGTATTTCTCGGCGAAAACGCTGAATATGCGACTTCCTCAAGTGTTCTCAAAGTTGATTGTAAAACACATAGAAGACACTTGTGAGTGTGAAAACGTCACATTTATGAAGTATAACAAGAAGTCGATTGACTCGTAAAGAGAGCTGGCACCTTAGGTTTTTAAGAACAAAAAGCTTGAAACGTTGTGAGGAACACCGAGACAATTTAAAAACCGATTTTTTTTTTCTCAGGCACAAGCAGTTTAAAATTGCGTCGAGCCTCGTGGTAAAAATAAAAATTAATAAATAAAAACGTCTTTTCAACAATATCATGATTTCTGTAACACCAAAAAACACATTTCCTTAGGTAAAATCTTTCAATACTGTGATTCCTCTTGAGACGGAATTCTGGATTATTAACTTCTGAGTCTTCGATTTTTTTTCCTTAGAGGTGACATCAAGGACAAGAAGTAGTGAAAATTGTGAAATAGTTCAGGCTGATAGCTTCCGTTTTAGAGGTAGTTCCATTCTCTTTTATTCTTATGATGGTTGAATAAGCGTATTTCTCGGCGAAAACGCTGAATATGCAACTTCCTCAAGTGTTCTCAAAGTTGATTGTAAAACGCGTTATCTTATATTCAGAACTAAGAAGAAAATTGTGAGGGTGAAAATGTCACATTTATGAAGGATAACAAGAAGTCGATTAACACGTAAAGAGACCTGGCACCTTAGGTTTTTAAGAACAAAAAGCTTGAAACATTGAGGATCAAAGAGAGAATATAAAAAATTATTTTATTATTATTATTTCCTCAAGGACAAGCAGTTTGAAATTACGTCGAGCCTCGTGGCCATAAAAAAAAAAAAAAAAAAAAACTTTTGCACAATATCAAGATTTCAGTTACACCAAAAGCCACATTTCCTTAGGTAAAATCTGTCAATACTGTGATTCCTCTAAAGACGGAATTTTGGATTATTAACTTCGGATTTGTCGATTTTTTTCCCCCTTTGCCGTGAGTTCAAGGACAAAAAGTAGCGCAAATTGTGAAATAGTTCCGGCAGATTCCCTCCATTTTGGAGGTAGGTCCATTCTCTTTTATCTAATGATGGCCGAATAAGCGTATTTCCCGACGAAAACGCTGAATATGCAACTTCCTCAAGTGTTCGCAAAGTTGATTGTAAGACTCATTATATTATATTCAGAACTAAGAAGACACTTGTGAGGGGGAAAATGTCACATTTATGAAGGGTAACAAGTCGACAGACACGTAAAGAGAGCTGGCATCATATTTTTTAAAGAACAAAAAGCTTGAAACATTGTGAGTATCACCGAGACAATTTAATTACTTCAATTTTTTTCCCCCTTCAGAAGAAGGAATTTAAAATTACGTCGAGCCTCGTGGCGTAAAAAAAAAAAAAAAAAAAAAAACGAACTTTTCCACAATATCAAGGTTTCTGTTACTCCAAAAACCACATTTCCTTAGGTAAAATCTTTCAATACTTTGATTCCTCTTGAGACGGATTTCTTGGTTATTAACTTCGGATTTGTCGATGTTTTTTGTTTCCCCTAGCCGTGAATTCAAGGACAAAAAGTAATGCAAATTGTGAAATAGTTCAGGCTGAGAGCATCCGTTTTGGAGATAGGTCCATTCTCTTTTAATCTAATAATGGTTAAATAAGTGTGTTTCTCGGCGAAAACGCTGAATATGCAACTTCCTCAAGTGTTCTCAGAGTTGATTGTAAAACACATTATATTACATTCAGAACTAAAAAGACACGTGTGAGGTTGAAAATGCCACATTTATGAAGGATAACAAGAAGTCGACTGACACCTAAAGAGAGCTGGCACCTTAGGTTTTTAAGAACAAAAAGCTTGAAACATTGAGGATCACCGAGGCAGTATAAAAAATTCGATTTTATTTTTCTCAAGCACAAGGAGTTTAAAACTACGTCGAGCCTTGTGGCGATAAAAAAAAAAAAAAAAAACGAACTTTTGCAAAAATCAAGGTTTCAGTTACACAAAAACCACATTTCCATAGGTAAAATCTTTCAATACTGTGATTACTCTTCAGACGGAATTCTGGATTATTAAGTTATTATTTGTCGATTTTTTTCCCCCTTAGCCGTGACTTCAAGGACAAGAAGTAGCGATAGTTGTGAAATAGTTCCATCTGATAGCATTCGTTTTGGAGGAAGGTCCATACTCTTTTATTCTAATGATGGCTGAATAAGCGTATTTCTCGGCGAAAAGGCTCAATATGCAACTTCCTCAAGTGTTCTCAAAGTTGATTGTAAAACACATATTATATTCAAAACTTAGAAGACACTTGAGATGATAAGAATGTCCCATTTATGAAGAATAACAAGTCAACTGACACGTAAAGAGAGCTGGCACCATTTTTATTTAAGAACAAAGCTTTGAACATTCTGTGGATCACCGAGACAATTTAATAACTTCAAATTTTTTTCCCCTACAGAAGAATTTAAAATTACGTCGAGCCTCGTGGCGGTAAAAAAATAAATAAATAAATAAACGAACTTTTGCACAATATCATGGTTTCTGTTACACCAAAAACCATATTTCCATAGGTAAAATCTTTCAGTACTTTGATTCCTCTTGAGACAGATTTCTGGATTATTAACTTTGGATTTGTAGATTTTTTCCCCCTTACCCGTGACTTCAAGGACAAGAAGTAATGCAAATTGTGAAATAGTTCCGGCTGATAGCATCCGTTTTGGAGGTAGGTCCATTCTCTTTTAATCTAATGATGGCTAAATAAGTGTGTTTCTAGGCGAAAACGCTGAATATGCAACTTCAAGTGTTCTCAAACTTGATTGTAAAACACATTATATTATATTCAGAACTAAGAAGACGCTTGTGAGGTTGAAAATGCCACATTTATGAAGGATAACAATAAGTCGACTGACACCTAAAAAGAGCTAGCACCTTAGGTTTTTAAGAACAAAAAGGTTGAAACATTGTGAGGGTCACCGAGACAATATAAAAAATAAGATTTTTTTTTCTCAAGCACAAGCAGTTTAAAATTATGTTGACCCTCGTCGCTGAAAAAAAAAAAAAAAAAAAAAACTTTTGCACAATATCAGGGTTTCTGTTACACCAACAACCACATTTCCTTAGGTAAAATCTTTCAATACTTTGATTCCTCTTGACACGGATTTCTGGGTTATTAATTCGGTTTTGTCGAATTTTTTTTTTCCTTTAGCCGTGACTTCAAGGACAAGAAGTAATGCAAATTGTGAAATAGTTCCGGCTGAGAGCATCCGTTTTGGAGGTAGATAAATTCTCTTTTAATCTAATTATGGCTAAATAAGCGTGTTTCTCGGCGAAATCGTCGAATATGCAACTTCCTCAAGTGTTCTCAAAGTTGTTTGTAAAACTCATTATATTATATTCAGAACTAAGAAGATGCTTGTGAGGGTGAAAATGCCACATTTATGAAGGATAACAAGAAGTTGACTGACTCGCAAAGAGAGCTGCCACCATATGTTTTTAAGAACAAAAAGCTTGAAACATTGTGAGGGTCACGAGGGAATATAAAATCTTCGATTTTTTTTTTCTCAAGCACAAGGAGTTTAAAATTATGTCGTGCTTCGTCGTAAAAAAAAAAAAAAAAAAAACTTTTGCAGAATATCATGGTTTCTGTTACACCAAAAAACACATTTTCTTAGGTAAAACTATTCAATACTTTGATTCCTCTTAAGACGAAATTCTGGATTATTAACTACTGATTTGTCGATTTTTTTTTCCCATAGCCGTGACTTCAAGGTCAAGATGTAGCGCAAACTGTGAAATAGTCCCGACAGATTCCCTCCGATTTGGAGGTAGTTTCATTCTCTTTTAATCTAATGATGGCTGAATAAAGCGTATTTCTCGGCGAAAACGCTGAATATGCAACTTCCTCGTGTTCTCTAAGTTGATTGTAAAACACATTATATTATATTCAGAACTAAAAAGACACTTGTGAGGGTGAAAATGTTATATTTATGAAGGATAAGAAGAAATCGACTGACACGTAAAGAGAGCTGGCACCTTAAGTTTTTAAGAACAAAAAGCATGAAACATTGTGAGGATCTCCGAGAAAGTTTAAAAACTTCTATTTTTTTCTCAAGCACAAGCAGTTTAAAATTACGTCTAGCTTCGTGGCGGAAAGAAAAAAAACGAATTTTTGTACAATATCAATGTTTCTGTTACACCAAAAACCACATTTCCTTAGGTAAAATCTTTCAATACTTTGATTCCTCTTGAGACGAAATTCTGGATTATTAACTTCTGATTTGTCGATTTTTTTTCTCCCCTTAGCCGTGACTTCAAGAACAAGAAGTAGTGCAAACTGTGAAGTAGTTCCGGCTGAGAGCATCCGCTTTTTAGGTAGGTCGTATTTCTCTTCGAAAACGCTGAATATGCAACTTCATCAAGTGGTCTCATAGTTGATTTTAAAGCACATTAAAACTTCGATTTTTTTTTTTTTGTCAATCACAAGTTTTAGCTTATGTCGAGCCTCGTACTGTAAAAGAAAATAAAAAAAAAGGAAAAAAAAAAAACTTATGCACAATATCAAGGTTTCAGTTTCACCAAAAACCACATTTCCTTAGATAAAATCTTTCAATACTGATTCCTCATGAGATGGAATTCTGACTCTTCGATTTGTTTTTTTCCAACTAGCAGTGACTTCAAGGACAAGAAATAGTACAAATTGTGAAATAGTTCCGGCTGATAGCATCCGTTTTGGAGGAAGGTCTGTTTTCTTTTAATCTAATGATTGCTGAATATCCGTATTTCTCGGCGAAAACACTGAATATGCGACTTCCTCAAGTGTTCTCAAAATTGATTGTAAAACACATAGAAGACACTTGTGAGTGTGAAAACGTCATATTTATGAAGAATAACAAGAAGTCGATTGACTAGTAAAGAGTGCTGGCACCTTAGGTTTTTAAGAACAAAAAGCTTAAAACGTTGTGAGGAACACCGAGACAATTTAAAAACCGATTGTTTTTTCCTCAAGCACAAGCAGTTTAAAATTACATCGAACCTCGTGGTAAAAAAAAAAAAAAAAAAAAAAAGTCTTTTCAACAATATCATGATTTCTGTAACACCAAAAACAAATTTCCTTAGGTAAAATCTTTCAATACTGTGATATCTCTTGAGACGGAATTCTGGATTATTAACTTCTTAGTCTTCGATTCATTTTTCCTTAGCGGTGACATCAAGGACAAGAAGTAGTGCAAACTGTGTGTCGCACCGCTACCCAGGTGTCGTTACGGTATTTCTCGGGAATATATTCTCCCGTATTTAATAATGAATGGTAACCTGGTCTAAATCCGCCTCGACACTGGCAACGCGCGACATGGGGGACTTCACTAACATGCCACTACACACATGTACTTAGAACTGGGAACTGGAAAAAGTGAAAAAGTAATATGGCTTTTCTAGGCTTTAATTACAAAATAGTATTTACAAAAATCTACAAATAACTCTGAGGTAATTCCCACCTCATTTCACTTCACGTGCAAATGTGCCAAAAAACCGCACATACACGTCTACTTTCAAGTCACTTGAATACTAACACTATTTTAATAAAGCAAAGCCAGTCTTGTAAAAAATCACTAGTGCTGTTATATATATATAGCACTCTTTAACTCACTCATATATATGAAATCACTGTTACATCAGTATAAGAAAAACACACTTAAGCATTTAAAATCTTAACTCCTTCCGTTTCAAACTAGGAGTCCTTACTAGTTCTTAACTCCTTCCGTTTCTAAATAGGAGTCCTTACTCTGTTTCCCAGACGACAGACAAATAAAATAGCACTGCTAGTCGGTTGTACCCGCGGTCACAAAGCATGTACTTTCACTTACTACCAGTAGTGCTCGCATTGCTGACTCCCTGGAACTTTACTCTCGGCTACACAGCAACGTCTCCGCGCCAGGCTACGTCAGGCTGCGTCCTTTCGTCACGATGTCCACCAGAGCTCTGCTCTATCCTCTAGTCTGAACTGAGGTCTGTACCCCTTTCTAGCCTCAGAAAGTTGCCGATATTCGCCAGCGGGTCATGTGGTGTGTGGTGGGTGATGACTTCACCCACTCACCCAACGCCGTCACCCACATCTCACCCGCTTCATCCACCGTAGAGGCCCTATCAGACTCGCTGCGTCAGCTCGGTTCCCACACCGTAATAACCCGTAGTCAGCTCACGCTCTCACGGTCTGAACTGCCTAGCCAACACTTTTCCTGTGTAAACAACTTGACCAACACCATCATTACTCCTTCTCTCTATCTCTCCCTCCTCCTTCCTCCATTTATTTCTTCCTCTCAACCTCTCTTCCTTATTCCATCTCCCTATTGCCCACAGCTGTACACAGAATCCATCGAACCCCTACTCTTTCCCCCCTGTCCGCGTTTCATCCTAAACTCACGTCCGGCAGGCGGTGTCACCTGCACACTTGTAACAGCTGTGAGTCTTACATCTTCCCGAGGGGATGCATGTCGGCTTCCCGACATTTCTCCCCCCAAAGATGAAGTCACAAGTCCTCGTCGTGAGTTGGGTATGGCGGGGTTCTGTGCACGTCGACGTCTGAGTATGGACTCTAGTCTGCAACATGTACACCCACAGCCAGTAATGTAACACTTATAAAGGATATATGCGGACAGGAGAACCAGAAAAAGAGCTATCCCAGCATGGACATAGTACCTGAAAAAGATGGAAGAACCGAAGGGTTTGAGAGGTTCAATCAATTGCAACTGACTTTAATATTTAAGGAGGTCATCCAGAAACAGAGGAGTAATGTTAAGGTGAGGTCCTAAAGTAGGTAAGTCCTTTATAGCTGTAAGTTCAGCATGGGTGAGTAAGGTACTGAGGTTTGGGAGATGGGGGTAAACAGTGAGCTTAGTTTCTATAGCAAGAGTTGCATAGGCAGGAAGAGTTAGAGCCTCACTGTAGGCACTACAACCATCTCCCAAGACCAATTTCAATACTCCCTTAACAACTTGCACTGTCTTCCGTATGGGGTTCACAGCACACTTCAACGTGAAATACAAAGACTGGGCTGTGGAATAGCACCAGTAATTTCTCAGCTTCACAAAAACTGGACTAAATGAAGTTAGGATCTCTTTTCTACAGAGCCTAGTGGCATTGTCTTTGTTAAGAAAAGAATCACTCTCACAAGATGGGGTCGCTACATGATAGACGGATCCCAAAGGTTCACAGATCACCAAGTCCTGGTGATTCCTGCAACTGGTGAAATCTTGAAACAGCACATAATGAAGGCGGTCTTCTGTGAGAGCAAGGAAGTTATACTGGTGGAGTACTCTCACGTAGACCTCCGCGGCAGGCACACTGTAAGGAAGTGAGGTGATCCTAAAGATGTCAAATACATCAGAAGGGTCACCCAACACAGGTATTAGTAAGTAAAAGCACACAGCTGACATGTAACCTCGAGGTACAACTTTGATGATGTCACGGTACAGTGCTAGATATTCTGGCCTCGCTGGGAAAAGTAAACCTGGCTCCTTGAGTGATATATTCCCCAATAACTCCAACAAAATTCCGTTAGGGACTATATCTAGACTCAGCCTAGCCTGGAGCATCTCTTGGATACCCAACTTAATTCTAAAATGATCAGCTATGATGTCAGACAGGGCGAGTTGGAGGTTGAACAAAGCCTCATACATCTTCACTTCATTCTCCAACTCTAAGGTCTTCAATGAATACAGCCTTATAACACTGTAAGAAATATTGGCTGCCCTCTGTATCTTCAACAGTGCCGCCTGCATATGCGACACGTCGCGGATTGTTGCATTCAACACCTTGGAATGAACATTTAATACTGCCCTCTCCTTTTCTGACATCGTCTCAAGGCTCCCTAATCTAGCATGGATGTCATCAACCTGTTGCTGAGTAGCTGTTCCAAACAAAACATTGGCAAACTGCCCCAATATGTCAATCGCACCCCGTTTTGAGCGACGATTCCATGGATGATCTGACATGAGATAGTCCATATAATTGCTCAAATCCTGATAGCGAGTATCAAATTCAGCTTGAAATGCATGCACAGTAGTCAGTAATGAAACAACGAGAGCGCTGCCATTATCCATGTGGCGTATATTCCACAATATGGCATCACTCAAGTCGCGAGCAACATGCAAAGGTTGGAACAGCTCCTCCTTATCAAGTACAATTGGAACTACATAGTTATTGCCTGTAATCATCAAACGACCCGCAGGTGAAAACACCAATCCCAAGTTGTCAGGTGTCTCCTCTCGTGGTCCTATCGATTCCGATTGGGATGGACGCACCCAAACCCAAGCAATCATCTGCAAGAGATTTGTAATACTATAACCACAAGTTCACCTGACTATCATTTATTCACTTAGTAAAAACTACACGTGTCCTGTGTTGTCCTCAGTCACTTCAGTCTGTGTCTTTGTCACACCAGGTGCCTCTGCTTGTGCAGTCTGATACTCAATAGGTCTATCCATACACAACGGGTAGTCCGGGACACTAGAATGTGACCTCAGATCGTATCTACAAGGTGGTGGGAGGTGAGGTGTATGGTGTGAAGGTGAGGTAAGCTGACCTTGACACTCGGCGGTGGGTTGCCACGAACTCACACTCGCCGAGTTGCCAGTTACACCATTACCTGTAGCCTGACTTACTTGTGCAGGAGGCAAACTAAAGTCAATTACAGGCCCTGGGATACTTTCTTCCTCATTCTCCTCACTTGCACCTTCCCCTTCATCCCCAGTCTCTCCACCTTCATGAATAGGATAAGCCATTCTCGCATTACGATTTTGTTTCCTCGTAACACACTCCTCCTTGACCACCTTCACCCTGTCAGTGTGTAAAGTGGTTACTTTCCCTCCTTGTATAGGACGAACCTTGATAACTACATCATTTACCCGATCAACAACACGATAGGGTCCTGAAAACAAAGGTTGCAATTTCCTTGCCACTCCCCTGGCAGGAACAGTTTTCACGTAGACACGGTCCCCTACCCTAAGTGGTTTCATTGCACATCGCTTTGCCCTTCTGTTCTCGTTCTCTGTGCTCGCACGATCGAGAAAGTCCTGGCATCTTTCGAAAACCCTTGTTGCCATGGCGGCGAACAAATTAGGTATATCCTCAAGGTTGTACTTCAAAGATGGGTCCTGCACTACATGATAAGGCACCTTTGGGTCCCTGAGAAACAGCAAGAAGTAAGGAGAATCACGGATAGTCCGATTATATCCAGAGTTATAAGCCATCACCGCAACTGGTACCATTCTATGCCAGTGATTAGCATTCTGATCCACCATAGTTCGTATTATTTGCATAACGGTGCCATTTGCCCTCTCCACCAATCCATTAGAGGATGGGTGATAAGGAGTAATGTTCACATGTTTCATATGCAACAACCGTGCCAATTCCTGAAACACCTTGTTAACAAATTCAGTTCCCCGATCCGTGACTAATTGTTGTGGAGTTCCGTAAATACAAATGACTCGCTCCACAAACACTCTAGCCACCTCTTCGGCAGACTTAGACTTTAATGGTTCCGCGACGAGAAATCGAGTCATCGCATCAATGAAAGTCAAGACATAATAATGCCCTTCCTCTGATCTATTTAGTGGACCAATCAAATCCATGTGACACCTGACCCATGGGGCAGTGACATCGGGGAAACGCAGAAGCGGGCCTGGGGCGTCCCCCGAACGCTTAGAACGTATACACTGGGTACATCGTTTGCAAAATTCCCTGACATCTCTCTCCATCTGAGGCCAGTATGCAAACCTTCTAGCGCGAGTTAAAGTAACCTTGGTTCCACCATGACCAGATAACGGTAAGCAATGGGCAAGTCTAAGTGCAGACTGAACGCTGTCTTCTGGGACTACTATTTGGAATACTTCCCCTATGCCAAATGACCGACTCTCCTTCTTATAGAGCAAACCGTCTGGCAACAAATGAAAGCAGTCTAACTTTGCTGGCAATTTTGGTACCTCTGTAGTCTCATTCCGCAAATAACTCTTTAATCTACCCCAAACTGGGTGTGCATCTTGCTGTCGCCTTATCTCAGTGACATCCCAATCTATTGTGTCTATTTCCACAGTGCCTGAACTCACTAGTAGTGCAACTTCATCTTCATCACTAGACTGAGTCGTTCTCAACCGGGATAGAGCATCGGCTATGACATTTTGTTGTCCTGGTAAATATTCAACCTTGATGTCGTATTCGGCTACCTGGATTTGCCATCTTGCAATCCTCCCTGAGGCCGCATTTACGTTAAACAACCAAGTAAGAGGTCGATGATCGGTCTGAATCAATATCTCATAACCCAAGATAAGCGGTCTGTTCACTTTCAACCCATAGACAATGCTCAGCGCTTCCTGCTCTATCGTAGCATAGTTCAACTCTGCCTTGTTTAGCGCACGGCTGAAAAAAGTCAATGGCCGAAGGAACCCATGATCATCTTTCTGTTGCAAAACTCCGCCAATCGCCGTACCGCTGGCGTCTGTAGTCAACACAAAAGGTCTGTCAAAGCGAGGAAAAGCTAGCAATACATCTTCCGCTAATCTCCGTTTAAGCTCACAAAACGCACGGTGTGCCTCCACACTCCACTCCACGCGCTGCTGTGTATTTTTCACCTCTCTTTTCCCACGAGTAAGTTTCGTGAGTGGTGCCGCTATCTGGGAGAAATTTTCCACAAACCGGCGATAATAATTCACTAATCCCAGGAAACTCTGGAGTTCCTTCAAAGTACTAGGAACCGCAATACCTTGGATTGCACTGATTTTCTCTGGCTGAGGGCGTAATCCCTCAGTGGTGATGACATGACCCAAGAAGGATACCTCCTGTTTAAAGAAACTACACTTGGGCAACTTAATAGTTAACTTTGCCCCTTCAAGACGTCCCAAGACCTCATCTAGGTTATGTACATGAGCATCAAACGTCTTCCCATAAATGATAATGTCATCCAGAAAAGTATGGGTTATCTTCCCCGTAAGACCAACCATGACTTCATTAATTATACGCTGGAAAGAAGCCGGCGCATCTTTTAATCCAAAAGGAAGGTTACAGTATTCCCAGTGCCCTTCAGGTGATGAAAAGGCTGTAAGAGGCCTAGACTCCTCATCCAAAGATATCTGGTGGTAACCCTGCTTCAGGTCTAAATTACTGAAGTACTTATTCTCACCTAACTGTGAAAGAATATGCTCAATGTTGGGCAAAGGGTAAGGGTCTGTAACTATCTGCTTATTTAAATGTCTAAAATCTAAACAGATCCGCAAACCACCATCCTTCTTAACTACAGGTACCAGTGGCGAAGAATAAGGTGAACGAGAAGGCCTGATAATCCCCTGTCTACGTAAATCCTCAAGTTGCCTACGTACTTGATCATGCCACTTTGCCGGTATGCGGTATGGCCTACGGTTTACTACCGGTCCATCCGCACATACGTGATGATAAAAGTAGGGTGAGGTCGTAAGCGGGTCCTCGGGAAGTGCAGACACACTTGGGTGTTTCCTTATTAGCCCTTTTTATGCTTCATTTTCTCGGCTAGAAGGAATGGTCATCTGATCTACTTCCGTGTACAGTTTCCGGAATCTATCCTCACTCATTACACTAGTGATCTGATCTCCCTCTGGACTCACTTCCTCCTCCCCCCACCTGACTTCCTCGTAAGGGGATACAGTGCCTACCTTAAATTCTCCATCTATAATTATCCGGTCAGGGGTTAAATTCGCATACGCAACAGTAAAACAAGTTCCTTCCCCTGTTCCTTCATTATCCACTGGACTTACAATACCAGGCCATAACACCGCCGCAATCAAACTACCAGTGTTTGGTGTAAACATTCCTACCTCCCACTCACTTAACGCTGTCTTTAACGTTATTGCTCCATATGTATAAGGTTCCAGAATGTCTGTTCCATTCGTGACACACTGACTTGTCACAAAATCCACTTCCTCATTTTCCTCGGATGAAAGAACTATCTCAGTTATCACAAAGGAAGAATTGAACTCTACACGAGAAACACTCCCTCCCTCGGTCACCAAATCAAGTTCCTCCTCCCCGACTTTTATACATAGCGGGTTGGCGGTGATACTTAGGCTGTGTGCGAATATGAAATCAACTCCCAAAATTATGGAAACGGCTGAGGGTAAGTCCCTCACTACCACAAATTCCTGATCATATTTCCTGCCACCTAATTCTACCTGGAAAT
>JAGKTI010014239.1:0-21930 GCA_018397915.1 Birgus latro
CTCACCCCCCTGCCCGCCCTCTCATCCTCTCCCCGCCCACACACTCACCCTATCCAAGCCAGCTCCACCCACTCCTTGCTTACCCACCTACTCTTTCCCCTTCCATCCACTCAATCTCTCCCTGCCCACACACTCACCCTTTCCGTGCTCACTCACCCTATCCCCAGCCACGCACTCATTCCCTTTCCGCCCACTCACCTTCTCCTCGCCCACCCATGCACTCTCATCCCGCCCACTCACTCAGTCCTCGCCCCCCACACACCTTCCCTCCCACGCACTCCTTCCTCATCCACCCACTCGCTCTCTTCTTGCCCACCCACACTCTTGTTGCTCACTCACACATTCCCCGCCCATTCACCCACTCCTCGCCCACCTATATACTTAGCTCCCACCCACTCACCCTCTCCTAAAGCAAGTACTCACTCTTTTCCCGCCCACTCACCCTTGTCCCGTCCACCCACTCACTCTTTTCCCACCTACTCACCTTCTCCTGGGCCTCCTACATAGTTTCTTCTAGTCCATTGACCCTCTTTTCCTTCACCCACACACTGTCTTCCAGCCCACTCACCTTCTCTTCGCCCGCCCACTTACTTTTCCTCCGGGCCACACACTCTCTCCCCGCACGCTCCTACCCGCCCACTCACTCTTTCCCTGTTCATTCACGCTCCACCCATCCACTCACTCACCCTCGCCTCACACAATCCTCCCCACCCACGCACCCTCTCCCCGCCCACTCAGCTACCACCCACTCTCTTCTAACTCATTCCATTTCAGTTCATTTTTCTCATTTTCACTTTCTCTTCCCCTTAATTTCTTTCCATTCTCTTCATCCCCTAACAATTTCACTTTTCCGCACTCATTCTTTTCTGAGAATACTTTCTTCTCCCACCAGCCCAAACACTCGCATTCTCCCGCTCATTTCTGCCCAGTCCTTCACGCCCACTCACTTTCATCTCTCTCAATGCAAATTCTCCCTCTCACACACACATGCACACACTACTCTTCCTGTTGCCGCCCATTCTTCTCTGTCTAATCTTGACTCCTAACCGTAACCTTCTCGACCAAACTCTTCTCTCCTCTGCCCATCCATTCGCCCACTCAGATTCATCCTCTTTCTTGTTTTTAATTTCCTCAGCTTCGTTTACAGCCGTCATTTATATCTGGCCTAATCTGTGCCTTCTTGCCATGACCTACTACTTTCTTTCCTTTGCCAAAGACATAATATTGAACCCCAGACAGTGAAAGGGAAGACAAAACTCCATTTTTTACGACGTTATTAAAACACATGATAAAAAAAGGAACGTGACCTTTTCTACCTCTTAGCTGACTGCGTTATATGAACTATAATGTAACAAAAGACCTCCTATCATTATACTGTAGGTGTGTGAAAATTGGCGTTCACATAGTAGGTGTGTCTGAATCTACGTTCATTTACAGCAGCCGAAGAAGTTACTTGAGATTTTTTTTTTTTTGTAAGGTTCGTTCTGCTTAGGTTTATTAATGATGAATAAAACTGCCCGTTGCTGGTTTTAATAGTATACCCAGATATACTATCGATAAAATTAATACCAATCCACTTCCTTACCACACGTAACGAGACAGTGAACAGTAACTTTTGGAACTCGTTAATGCAGTCTTGGGAGCAGAGTCTAATCAACGTTTCAGAATACTGTCTTAGAGTGTCATAATTGTTCGAGAAAATAAGTGAATCGATATTCCTAACTGCATTTCTTCAACAATGAAAATCTTCCCTTATAATTTAGAAGCCAATCTAAGGTAGAAGAGGAAACACTGGGAAATAAAGATGGGCAAAGAACAGGAGAAAGTTAGACGAGACTCTGCCGGAATTAGCTGAGGAAGAGGAGGGATAGAACAGGGGTGGAGGGAGAAACTTGTGATGTGAAGACGAGGAAAAAGGAAAAGAATAATTAATATCACCATTCTTATGCTCTATTACTCACTCAGCTGAATAAAACTGTCTGGTGTCAGTTGGGATGGGATGTTAGGGTTGTCCCGACCATGAGAGGATTAATAATGCAAGAATTAATACGTTCAGGTGCCGAGACTCACTCATTTGCATACTCACTCATTTGCATAAAATAGAAGACAAGATGCATCCATGAAGAGGTTAGTAAAGGATTATTGCAACCAAGAGGTCAAGAAGAAAAAAAAAGAGAAGAATCATAAATGGAAGTAGAAGAAGTAAAATGGACAGAACAGAGGAATAGAGAAGGGAGGAAAGGAACGAGGGAAGTGCAAAAGAAAAGGATAGTCAAGGAAAAGGCTGGTGCAGAAGAGGGAAAGGAAGGAAATATAACAACTAATCGGGGAAAAGGATAACCAAGAAAAAATGGGCAATGACAGAAGAAAAGAAGGAAGGAAGGAAAGCAGAGGCGAGATGAGAGAGGCCAAGAAGAAAGAAGCTGCAACAGGAGAAAGGAAGAAAGGAAAACAAAATCGAGGAGAGGAATGACCAAGAAGAAAGAAGCGGTGGCAGAAGGAGAGAAGAAGGTAAAAAAACAAGCAGGGAAAGAAGAAAGGAAGGAAGGATGAAAGAAAGAAAGAAAAATGTAGAAATGAGAAAAAGGGCAACCAGGAAAAAAATAGTGAAAAAAGAAAGCAAGGAAGGTCCGTTATCTTCCTGACTATTTTTCCCATCAGTCGAACATGGGGGCAGGATTGCGAGTGATGTTAGCATAATCATTACAGGCTTCTGCTCTAAGGCCGCCTTGCAGTCGGGTTAATCAGAGTCCTCTTATCTCTCGTCTATCCTCTGGCCAACTCGCTACTGCCAGGGGCCGTGTTTGCAAAGGATCAGAGCCCACCTATACGATGAAGGTGGTGCTGGAGAGGATGCGCCTTCATGGGGTGGCAACTATATAACTGGGCGGCTCCTCTGCCTGTTTATGCAAACATCCCTCAGCTCCGTCCCAATCCTCCGAAAGGAGGATGCTAGATTGCGTATGAGATGTAACTTTGGCCAGCAGTCCACAGGAATCCCATCCAGATAAGCCTGAGGTTGCAGCTACTAATCGTACAACTACAGTGAAGAAGCGTCGATAAAGTGAATTATCATCAGATAACAGTTTACTTGGTAGTATTTTTTCACTTTAATATTCACTCTAGTTTGATTTTGAAGTGTTTGGTAGCAGTATAAGTGAAGGTAAAAGTATAAACAGTCAACCTTATATACATCGTAATCTTAGGAAACTTGACTACCTCTGCCAACGATGTTGGAGGAGGTTATGAATTCACCTGTTTGTCTGTCTGTCTGTTTGTCCAGATGATATCTCCAAAAGTTCTCAATGAATTTCAATGAAAATTTGTGGAAGGATGGTCCATGGGCCAAGGAAGAAGTGATTAATATATAGGGGCGAATGCGGGCCCGGAGTATTCCGCACAATATCCCCAAATATTTTCAATTAATTTCAATGAAATTTTGTGGAAGGGTGGGCATGGGCCATGAAAGAATTGATTCAATTTTAGGGCAGATCTGGATCTGGATCTTTTTTAATGGTGGTGGCATTGGCGGAGGTATTGCGCTCTCTGAGTGCTTTCTAGTAATAGTATTGATTCAATACGTTTCTTGCATAGTGAGAGAAACAAGTACCTTCCTTTGTAAATATTTTTAAAACACGTTACGGATATGTTCAATCATCCGAGATATGCGTTTGTCCAGATAAAACTCTGGTTATGTTTTGCTAGTTTTAAGTAATAATCAGACAAAAAAAAAGGGGGGGGGAATAACAAGCTTGTTTTCCTGACTCTACAACCAGTACACATTGCCAACACCACCACTGACTTATTCTTCACTGCTATTTCTCTACCAATCCCTTGCTCTCTACCATACCGATTCTACTACTACAACAGACTGAGATAAATTCTTCACTCAGAACGTGCATTCTTATTTCTACTTATTCTACCACCAAATGATTTCTTTTAGGAGAGGATATAGTTCTGAACTGAAAGAGTTAGAAACAGCCCTCATTAACCCTCATCGCTACTGCAAAATTTACTCGAGTTGAATATAATCGTCCGATGGTAGCAGAGATAGAACGAAAAACATGTCTATCTATCTATCTATTGCCAGACGCCACAATCCCGCAAGGGGTGGCCATTTGACTTTGAGTTATTTGTTTTACAGGGAGGGGCACTAACACTCCACCAACCCACTTGTTGACACGTAGGGAGCACGTATGGTTTGGTTATGTGGTTACCACCCAGCATTGTAAATGGTTTCTTGGCTTACAGGAAACCATTTGGCTTGTCACTCAATGTAAAGCCACCTGTAAAAGAAAGAAAAGCAATAAGAAGTGACAGGAAAGATAGGAAAAATAGGAAGAGAGGAGAGCAGGCACAGAAAAAGAATGATAAAGGCTAAGGAAGAAGTAGGCAGCACTGCATCAAGTGAGTGGATGATGGTTGCCACCACCTACCACTATGTACCTGCATTAAATGGGCAAATTTCATCCGTAGCGCGAGCACACACACACACACACACACACACACACACACACACACACACACACGGTCAAGTGATCCTGACCGACCCGGTGAGTTACACACACAATGCCACACCCAGGGGAGTTTGTTGGTTTGCCGGGAACCCTCTCTCATGCAAGTAGCTGAGATCATTTTTTTTTCCTTACTCCATCTGTTCCTAATTTAGAAACTCAAACTCTTCTTCTATCTTTTTTTCTCGTTCATTCCATACAACCAAGTTTATTTAAAAGTTTTGTTCTTTCACTCTCGGTACCCCTGCCACTCTTGTTTCCTGCACCACTCAATTTCATGTTGAACACCACAGTTATTTAATCAGATAAGAGCGGTAACTCAGTAAGACAGCCGGAAATTAGTTACAAATTATTATGCACATGTACTTATGATAAAGTTATTATGACTAAATTAACTGTTTCAGCTTCAATTTCAGTTCCACTCTGTCCCTTTTCGATTATCGTAAAGGTGACTCCTAAACAAATTTCTTTCTACAAGCACATAGTCAACTGGCTTTTAATCAATATTCACTGCATTATCTTGATATTTTGTGTCCAGGTCTCTAAAGAAAGACACGATCGGTACCCTCAGCCTTTCATGTATGCAACTGGATAAGTCTGGGACTGTCTTCCTTATTCTGTCTTTCGAAATCTTATAAATGCAATGCGTCTAGGCATCTCGAAATGAATGAATCTTGAATTTGGCTTGTTTTTTTGTTCATTTTATGTGAATGTAACAAATTTTGCAGATTATTATTACATTTATATCAGCTTCCACAGACACACTTTAACTGCTACAGTATGATTATGATGTCACCCCACACAGCTGATTTCAGAACCTATCCCTCTCTTCCACATCTCTCCTCACGCTGTGCATATACAGTATCGCAATCAGAAACTGTGAAACGATGTGTTACAATGTATTTCTTTTCCTTCAGAATAGCTTTTCGCAACAGTGGAGACTGTCCTTTAGAACTCAGTCCTCGTTAACAAGTCTGTTTACTGTACTAGTGTTCTGTACAGAGCCTGGAGTGTCTGTAGGTCTTCTTTATCGCCTCATCACCTAGTTAAAATATTCAAGTATACCTATCTAATATCCGACAGCCCCTCCACACACACACACAAACACACACACACACAAACACACACACACATACATACACACACACACACACACATCCCTCTGTGTCGTCATTAGCCGGCGTGTATTAATATTGTATAGGATTGAGCGGGTTTCTGTGTATATCGTAGAGCGGGAGGCATCGATCAGTGGGGCGGCAGTACATCCATCCCGACACGCCCTTGTTGTGTTGGCTCACGTATTATAAGGCATTGATCCACCCCTCACACCACCACAACCACCACTACCAAGAGGAAGATGATGATGATGGTGGGGAGGAAGGGGATGACGAGGAGGAGGAGGAGGAGGAGGAGGAGGAGGAGGAGGAGGAGGAGGAGGAGGAAAATAAAACTTCAATGTTGGACATGAGGGAAAAATTGTAGAGTAAATGATAGTAAGTATTAGCAGACAAATGATAAGAGTGTGTAAAGAGGATATTGTTGATAGCAGAAGGTGCTGAGGCGAGAAGCCAAGGACGAAGAAGAAGAAGAGAAAGGAGAGAAGAGGGGAAGTGTAGAAACAAGAGAAGAAAATGATGGGCAAAAGAAAATGGAATATTTGGAGTCAGATGATAATTACTTGGAGAAGTGACAGATATTAGAGGAGGCGTAAGAGAAGGGAGCAAAAGGAGAAGAGAACTGAGTAACAGGGATGAGAAAAGTAAAAAGAATAACGAAATAAATGAATGAGGAGGTGTCTAGGAACGAAGAGAGTTGGAAGAAGGATTAAAAGGATGAAAAGGGTAAGAAAAGCGCTAAGGAGATCTAAGGGCAAGAGGGAAAAGAGGAAAGACAAATGAATTAGAGGAAGCTCAAAGAACAAATGTGGAGGTAGAAGAGAAAGAGGAGAAAAAGAGGAAAAAGGTAAAGGAAGAATGATTAACATGTCCCCGATGATAAAAGTAAGACAGTGTGACAGGAACAGGAAGTGCAGGTATTAGTAAATAACAGCAGGAAAATGCTGTTGAAAAGCAAGTCTACGAGGACGATGAGTAATAAAATGAAACCGATGATAAAATGAAAGTCAGGTGACAACAAAGGTTTGAGGAAGATGAGGATGAGGTGAAGGTGGAATGAAAGGGAGAGAAGTGGAAAGAGGAGGAGGAGGAGAAGGAGGAAGTGTAGCAAGAAGAGGAAGAGAAGTAAGGGGCTGTGTGGAAACAAAGGGAAGAAGAGAGGGAGGGGTTGTAGAAGCAAGAGGAAGAGTAGGAGGAGGTGGTGAAGCAAGAGGAAGGAGAGAAAAAAGGGTGTAGAAGCAAGAGGAAGAGGAGAAGGAAGAAGTGAAGAAAGACAGAAGAACATGAAAGATTAAAAAGTAAAGACGATGAGTTAAAGAAACGAAGCAAGAGAAAGAAGAGGTGCAGAACTAAACGGAAAAGGGGTAGGAGAAGAAACAAAGGAAGAAGAGATAAGGGGGGTAGGTGGGAGAAGCGAATAAATAGGAGAAATAGAGTACGAATAAGGAAAAATGACACCGTAGTGTAGAAGAGGAGAAACAGTAGAGAAAGAAATACATGAATGAGGAACGCGATAAAACATCAAGAAAAGCACGATTAAAAAGATATACTGTATATATTATGAGAAAGCTAAGGTGATGAAACAAAGAAAGAGTAATAAAAGATTGTGTAAGAGTAAAAAGGATGTGTAGGAAAACGAAAAGACTGAATAACAAGAGTCCACGAAAGAATGCTAGGACTGGAAGAAAAGAAACAGAAAGAGTAACTATGGGAATACGTTATCTTCTCTCCATTATAGGTTTATTTAGATAAATGATCTGTTACCTGAAAGGACGCGAGTTCGATCCCAGACTAGGACAATACTAATCTTCCACAAGACCCACCAACATGCCATAACGTATCCACGCTAATGCAGTTCCACCAGTCACGAATGAGACAGCCCTACCATGTATTAAATAAGGATGGGGTGATGAGTATTAGTGCTAAAATGGTAACGCGTGGTGGTGTGTGACACGGTAGAAAATTCCCGAGCTATCGGGGAAGGGTTGTCGCTTCTACTACGCACAGCTGGACACAAAAAAAATCTGGACGAGATATTCCATTGTGTCTTTATACACTTCATATCGTCATAATAAATCTGTATTATAATGTTCCGATTTCTGTATGTTTGTTTGTTACCGTAACACAGCAAAAACAGCGCAAAGTAGGGCAATTTTTGTTACAGCAAGGTACCAAAATGCTCTAACTCGAAGAATAAAACAATTTCCAGTCCAATCGGGTCACCGGTTCCAGAGTTATGACTTATTTCTGGTCTTATTCTTCAACTTTAGCATTTGCTTTTAGTGGTGGCGATGGATTCGCTCTTAGTCCGGCACTGAAATTACCAAGGTGGTATTCTTTAGACATTGGAAATTACCAGCATGACAGAAGAGAGACGAGTGACGCGTTTGTAGTACTATCACTCTCTCGCCGCTCATTCCTCCCTCCTTACACTCCTAAAATTGTATGGTATACTGCTATAGTACAATTCAGTATAACAGCAAACACTATTATCCTCTCTCTCTCTCTCTCTCTCTCTCTCTTTCCTCAAAATGTGTCCCAGCAGGATAAAAATAAGGGAAAATTCCTCCCTCCGTCTCTTTCACGGCATGAGTAATGAGTAATTCAAATTTCTGTTACCTTTCGACTAAAAATATGAACTGACATGACATCGAGCGGAGGCCGGCCTTTAAGCTAGTTAAATCAGAAGGAATTTCATTTTCCCGTAATCATTTGACATCCTTTACTTGGCGTGGAAATGAAAGACTGACCTTGACTGAGCCCTCAAGTTATCTAAAGTACTGTATCATGCTCGTGTTATGTGTCCATCAGCCTTGCCTCTTGTTACATTTGGTTTTATTTTGGAAGACCTCGTGCCTTTACTAATACCAGTTTCGTCTGAGTAATATTTTGCTGTTATTTGATATTATTGCTGATCTTTGGCATATCATCATAGCTGGATCAAGAGTGGAGACTCGGATAAGGCAAAGTCGACTGATTACACGATACAAAAAGATAACACAGGAGCGTCGTCGGCCCTCCCACAAAATTGAAGGAAATTGCCCCTGCGGATACGTTATCAAACAATTGCTTAATGTAGCGCTCAGTCTGCCGCATAAACGTCACCTGTACAGCAATTTACGATTTAATGAGTGAGCGCTTATCAGATCCTGCACACAACAGCGGCAGACGTCATGTACCTAACAAGGACCCCGGTTATTGGCAAGAGACTCGTTCATAAGTAAGGCAGGTATCTGTTTCTTTCCTTTGGAAGGCCTCATTTGCCAGATGAAGGTAGCCAGCCATCGAAATAAAAAGTGAAATACTTTAATTCATTAGAAGCCCATGCGGAAGGCATGAACATCCAACCCCTTCAACATGAGGATGACTATATTCTTCTACGTGTGTTACTACCAGATAATTTTTTTTTCAAATCAGGGAGATTCGATATAACCATCATTAATACCTTCACTACCAAGGCACTCTTCAGATTGAAGGAAGTCGTGCGGTAGTACTAAGAAATGTATGCGACGTCCTTGGGCTAAAGGGGTTAAATTCGTAAGGGAAGATGTTATACTTGGTCTTTTCGTGACTCAGGTAAGTCACAATAAAAAGATGGGAAACCTTGGCAAGATGGGAAACCTTGGCATCCACAGTCAGTACCAGTATTAAATAAAGCACGAGTAACGTATTCCCCAGCAAGATATCAGGATGGAAAATGTGCGCTGTAAACAGAAAAAGTAGTCACTGATCAAGAACGAACACCAAGAGTGTGCAGTGTTACTATGAGTGGCACTCTAGCAAGGTTGAATGCGATACACAAAGAAGAACAATCAATGCAGGCGTGGGAAGTATTGGTCCTTGAGGGTAGCAAGGGAGCGTGGTTAGTCAGGATGTGCGGGTGGGAATGTGGTGGAGTACAGGTGAGGGTATATGACGGTGAAAATGAGTGTGTAAATGGGAGTGAGAGTGATTGTGTAAGGGTAAAAACGAGTGTGTAAACAAGAGTGAAAGTGGTTGTGTAGGAGTGAAAATGAGTGTGTAAGATTGGAAGTGGGCTTGTTTGAGAATGAATATGTGAAGGTAAAGTGAGAGAATGTGATAGAGTATCAGGATGGGTGCATGTGAAAAATTGTGCAAGTGAAGATAACAGCTCGAGTTTATGGAAGAGGATTGCATGTGGATTTATAGAAATGGAATCAGAGTATATAAAGAACTATTGAAAGGCAAGAGTTTGGGTGTATTAATAAAATATAATCAGTGAGAAAATTGCAAGTGTTCTAAATCATTCTCCAGCCCAACTTAGTTATTTGGGTAAGTCAAATATCATCATCAACATCAACATGTGTAATTGCTGGGAAAGTACCTAAGTTAATGACCAGCTACTTCGTCTCTAGTCATTTAGTCAAGACGGATTTATTTTTGTTTGTGCCTGAATCATTTTATTTTCTTTTTCTCAAAAATAATAAACATGAGTTAAATAGTTATACTAACAGGATAACAGTCTGTAAATGATGGAGCGCGCGCGCATGTGCATGAGAGTGTGTGTGTGGTGTGTGTGTGTGTGTGTGTGTGTGTGTGAATATGGGACTATGAGTCTGTGCATGAAAATGTGAATGTTTTAGAATAAGATGTTACTCAGGTGGTACCATCATAGCCAGGAGATGGTAATAGCTTTGTGTTAGTAGCCTGTGAGAGGGAATATGGGGTGTGAAAGTGAAATTGTGAGAGGGAGTAAGGGGTGTGAGAGT
The DNA here is from genome assembly GCA_018397915.1 of Birgus latro. NCBI lineage: Eukaryota > Metazoa > Arthropoda > Malacostraca > Decapoda > Coenobitidae > Birgus > Birgus latro. The sequence continues at coordinate 10,360 of JAGKTI010014239.1, forward strand.
GAGACTGTGAGAGGGAATGATGGGTGTGAGAGCAAGAATGTGAGAGGTATACGCTGAGGTGGTAGGTGTTATGGTGGCATCGAGCGGATCTGATAAAATTATAACAGGTCTTGGTATGAGGATGGGAGTAGGTGGGAGAGTGGGTGTGAGTGCATGAGTTGTGGATGGTGAAGGAGAACAAGAGAAAGCAGGGGAGGGGAAGGAGTAACTGTGAGAGTGAGTGCAAGGTGAGGAAGATAGTAAGTGAAATAAAGAGTGAGAATGAGTAAGTGTAGGGGGGAATGAGGATATTTGACAGTAGGGAGAGAGGATGAATAAAAGGATGAAGTAAGAGTGCGTGAACAGTAGTGAAGCGAAGGTTGGATGGTATGGAATGAGAGTGAGTGCGTGAGTAGTGTCAGTAAGATGAATATGAGTGTAGAAAGGGCAGTGAATATGAAAGCAGGCAGGGTGTGAGAGTGGCGTGAGTAGGGTGAAATAGAATGTGAGTTGATAAAGAGTTGAGAGTGGATTTGGCAGCAGGAAGAGTGACGGTGATATAAGCAGAGTGGGTGTATGACTGAGTGTGAGTGAAGAGAAAGGTAAAAGTGAGGGAGTGAGTGAAACTTAGGGTAGAGTGTAGATGAGTGAAAGAGTAAGGTGTACTCAAAAGTAAGTGTGAGTGGAGAGAGAAGTGAAAATTTGGGTGAGAGTGAGGGTAGGGTAAAAGAAAAAATTAGGTGAGGGTGAGTTGGTTAGTGCAGAGGGTGTGAACATGAGTTTGGGTAGACTGTAAATATAAGTGAGTGTAAGTGAAGGAGGGATGAGTATGTGAGTAAGTCAAGGCAGAGGGTGAGAATGAGTGGTTGAATATGGTAGATGTATAATGAGTGTAATGTGAGAATGAGAGTTAGAGTGAGTGAGGGCTGGGGATGGGTTGTGGTGGTGGGGTTGTAATGGATGTCTTCTTGTGACCATTAATGTCCTGTTGACCGACCTTGCTCCCACCCATCATTCACCTCGCTCACTCCCTCTCTGTTGGGGATGTGGGGGGATTGGGGTTGTGTGTGTGTGTGTGTGTGTGTATGTGTGCGTGTGTGTGTGTGTGTGGAGTGTGTGTACGTACGTACGTACGTATGTATGTATGTCTGTATGTATGTATGTTTGCATGCGTGTATGTATGTGTGTGATTTGATATTTAAATGTATAACTGTATTCAAACAGCTACTATAGTGGAAAAGTTTACATAATAGCAAAACCCGCCTAGATTGGACTCGTTTTATCCAGAAACCTACTTGCTATGGACTGACTAACCACCACAGGCTAGTCTGCTTAATGCAGTTGAGTCCGGTGCAGTCCGGCTTACCCAAGTGCTAACTTATAAATAAGTCTTTGAAATCACACACCTGCAGCAAAATATTGCGTATGGTATCGGATAGTAGTTTTCATGCACGTAACTGACGTTCACTAGTCACGAGACTAACACACACGTGTAGTCTTGTCAGCAGCACAGCCTTGTACACAAACGTTTGGTCACTAACACACAGTAGGATACTGAGCAGTATTTTCTTCCTCTGCCTACAATTTTACTGGAATACATAACAGATACCACAAATACCACAAAAGTCTTAATTCTTGTTATATTTACAAAAGAGAAGAGAATATAAAAAAAAAAACAATTATATTCACACTATAAATGCTGAGATTTAGTGTGCTTGTAACTGGTTTCAGTTACATCTCAGATGTGTCGTGATACTTAATCGCTGCTTTGATAATTTCTTCGTTGTCTATTGCAAATTTAATATGATATGACTAAACATCATTAATGGTATTTCCTGGGTATTACAGGAAGACCATATCCTGAAGCCGCATCCTCTGATGAGCATCTTGGAAAAAAAAAAAGTCATTCCCAGGCGCTTCTGGCCCTACACAGTAAAGTCACCTCTTACCGCACATCGTCCTCCCTTCATCTTATTATTGGCCTTCTTTTCCCTCAGACCCCACTGTTAAACGCTTTACTAATCAGACTTCTGCTTCCCATTCACTACTTGTCTCTAAGCCACTTCCAATTATTTATCTTTACTGTATTTCCATTATGTCAGCTTCTTTATTATATTCTTCTCAGGTCCTTTCATTTCTCCGTCCATCTCTCCATGTTACCCCACAGGCACATCCGAGGTAACTAGCTCCAACAGTTCCTACTCCAGCATTGTCCACGCTTCACTAGTCTGCGTCGGTGATGGAACCAGTAAGTTGTTATGTAGAGCTCTTCTTACTGCTATACTTCCATTCCTAGGTTTACTGATATTGTTCCCAGCGTTCTTGCCACTTCATTCCTTGTTGTATTGTTTTATATATCTATTTATTTTTGTTCATTCTTCATACTATCATCATTGATTATATCACCACTTAATAAATGAACATCAGCTGATTTTCCATATCTGAATAATTTCATCTCACTGTACAGTAAGTCTTTGTGTCTCTTTCAAACACGGACATTTTTAAGCTAAATCTTTCACATGCATTCAGTAAAGTCATCCAAACTTTAATATTTCACAGTCATTTAGCAAAGTCCTCCACCAAACTTTGTCTCGTACATTAATAATCTATCATCAATCGATCATCAACAGACAGAAATGCAGGGCTCTCATTCATTACCCTTTTTTCTGAGAAATTTAGATATGTGCACAGAGACAAACTTAGACACACTTAGTCATGTGGCTATATTAGTATTTATTAGACGGGTGCTCTTCAGTACATAAAAGGGTACCAATATTTCGTAGCTCATTAGAAGCGATTCAATGTCTTTGGTTTACCAAGTTTATATCGCTGTTAACGGAATCTGCCACTGTTTTGTGACGACTATTCTTTTAATTCTTCTTTGTTTTCGACAACACAAAACATTAATTCATGTAAAGATTAAGTTCCTCTAAAAGAGTATCATATGAGCAGCTGCGAAATAAAAATATTTTTCATTCAGGTTAATATTCACCCTCCAAGTTGAGTTAATGGTATATGACTTTTAATAGGAAGGATGATTAATATTCATTTAAGGGTGAAATGTAACGGCTAATATACAAATCAGCATATGTTACAAAACATCCCTGAGGCGTTTACTGTATAATATTGTTTTGCCATCTCTACTATAGAAAATTAAATTTCAAAAGCGATTTGTAATTCTGAAAACTTTTAAATGTGTTCCGTAAAAAATACGGATGCCACCAGTCCTTGTAGAACACTTCCCTGTCTGTCGATAAGTACATGATATGAACACAGTGGATCAACCCTTAAGCAGACCAGGGTTTCCCGCAGTTTAACGAATTCGTGTAGCATTCGTTAACCAAAATGTGGTACCTAACTGAGACCACAGCCGTCAAACGGGTACTGTAGCTAGTTTTTCATCTTTTATTAAGTCGTAGTTTTTCCTCACCTGGAAGCTGAAACAAAATCAGAAGAGAAAATAGAGATACAGCATACACATAACAAAGGGGAAAACATAGCGCGATGAATCACTGCTCATTTTATATGTAACAATATGCCGTCACGGTTAGGTAGGGGAAAAAAAATCATAATGTTTTAACCTGTTCAAACCTTCTTGCCTGTAGATGAGCGCCTCCGCGAGTGTTGGTGCCCTTATAGCATAGGTGGTGTGATGGGATTATGGGTGATACTCCGCCATTACGCTAACATGCCGCTAACCCCACACACGCACCCAAAAACTGCGTAAAGGCTGGGTCACCGAACCCTGCCACCTCTCTCACGCAACCCCCCCCCCCCTCTCCCCCAGCACCTTCTTACCCCAAACCACACTTCCCTTCGTCCACGCCATACCACCTCATCACCCACACCACATCACTATCACTCACATCACGCCACTCTCACCCATGCAGTATCACAACCTTCACCCACATCATAACACCCTCACTCACACCACCCCAGTTTCACCCATGTCACACCACTCTTACTCACAGCATCCTCACCCATACCATACTAGTCTCACCCACACCATACCACGCTCTTCCCCACCACGATACTCTAAACCACAACGTGGCACCTTGACCCACACTGACACCCCTCATTCCCCCCATGATACTCTCACCCACACCTCACCACCATCACCCACACCATGACTCCATTATCCACACTATGAGGCTCACCCACATCACCCTCACCTACACCATGACATCCTCGTCCACATCACCCATACTCAAACCGCCTACTCCAACGTCCAATGAGCAGTTTAGGTATGATGAGTATATAAATAAAAATTAATAATTAAATAACTTTAAATCTCTCCTTATCTGTCAATCAATCTATCTATCTACCTATCTATCCCCCCACACACACACACACGCCATGTTAGACTAATATTAGTACTGACCTACGCACATAGCGCTCTTTTTACTTTTCTATCTGCATTGCAAGACCTCTTCTATATATACTGTAGGAGGGCTGTGCGTGCTTCATTTTTTATTAAGTTTAGGAGAAAATTTTTTGAATTCAATCTTCAAGTCCTTACTCTCCCTGCTACAAAAACCATCTTCATCATTTGTCCTACAACCACCCTGCCCCGCCGCCTGTCAACGCCAAGGCCATTCCGTTCACTCCTCCACGCCCATTCTTCCCACTTTCTGCACCCTTATCTTCATCGAGTTTCTAGAGAAATCTGTAATTCAAACATATCCACCGACAACACCGCCTCACATACTCGTACAATGGTTTTCTTTACAGAATGTACTCCTCGCAGCCGACCCCGTGATCCACCATTATCCCAGGCTATCTCGCTCACCCCTTTCCGTTCACCCAGTATATTTTTGCTCGCTCATGGAATTCGAGTAATGAATATCATAATAGTGAGTCCCGCGGATACAGTTAATAGCAGTGCACCTAGAAATTCTTTGAGGGTTCGTGTGAATAAGTGCATATTACTGACATCATAGCAGGCACGATGAAATTGCACGATTTCTGATTTACATAACGATGATCATGGTGACGATCATCGTGGTGATGGCGATGATGGTCTTAGTGATAATGATGATGATGATAATGATAATAATGATAATGACGGTGATGAAGAAAACGATGAAGATGACAACGATGATGGTGAGCAAACTAGTCTCAGTCGGTCGTTCTTGTGCTGTGGCAAACTGTAACTGAAGTGTGTGATAGATAAACATGGACTGCGCGTCTGTTCTTTATCTGAAGAAAAATTTTCCTGGGTTAGGTAGAATGAAATCCGTAAGTACGACGTTAAGGAAAGGGGATTTAATTACCAGTCAGTGCCAAGATGTTTTGTACTTCAACATTATTATCGGACAGACGATTCCATGCTGCTTAGAGGTTAGAAACTATCTCCATTCACGTACTACAGTTCAGAATAACCTTACAGGAGCCAAAAAGGGGATCCCCCGCTTTGCTTCTAAGCAACGCGGGCTTTCGTACACCCTATTGCAGGTCGAAGGACTGAAAATTTGGCATTGTCCTATGATTTTGATGTTAGACCTATTGTCCCCCAGATCGAATAGCTTAATCCTTACCTAATCCTCAACCTGTCCACCAAGTTTGATCAAAATCGGATGAAAACTGTTTGAGTCGATCTTGTCCTGTAACTTTGGACTATAACTGATTGTCTCAAAGTCAAAGCACTTCATTCAAAGCTGACTCTCAGATCCATCCACCAAGTTTGGTTCATATGGAATCAGAATTATTTATGTTATGGGGCGGAATGTTTGACCCTGATTTGTAACCTTGACCTTTGTCATATTCTAAAAATGAAACCACTTCATTTTTGGCTGATCATCCACCAAGTTAGGTACCGTAAAAGTCGGTTCAAACTGAGTTATGTTGTTCACACACACACACACACACGCACACGCACACGCACACGCACACTCACATGCACATGCACATGCACACACACACACACACACACACACACACACCACACACACACACACACACACAAAAGCTCTTGCTATTATAATCACTAATGATGCATGACATTTTTCATTGTTTGCTGTTTATATGTGCGGTAAATACTTGTATGTGCTTCTATTTGTAGCTCTTATGAAGATGAACCATAGAGCATTTGGGCTAGAGAGCACGTTCAAGTCGAAATCACCCAGTTACTATACAGTGCGTTTATAACAGACAAGAAATCGTGTTGTTATAGGGATGGTTGTTTTGGCGTCTGGTGGCTCCGCACTCTTCTTTTGGCGGTTCCGAGGTACCAACCCATATCCTTGCAGAGTAGTTCACAGGTCAATCGGCCTATAAATATAGACGTTAAACCGAGGAAACGAACTTTGGCAAGAAGAACGAGAACAATATCAAGAAGAAACATAAAATATTTTCTTTTGTAAAATGCAACTATCGTTAAAAGGAAACTGTACAGTCTAGAGTCTAATGATTGTTAGAAGTTCCTTTGTATTTTTTTTTTAAGTGTCCGACACTGGGCATAGGCTTCATAGCCCGTTCCCATGACCCAGTAGTCCTCATACATCCACAAACCTCCACATGTCACCACTTCGACACTAACACCCACCGTCCATATTGAATACATGCTAGGGCTGTCTCATACAGGACTGATGTATTGGTATTAGCAGGGGTATCTTTATGACATGTTGGCGGGTCGTCTGGTAGATCAGTAAAGTCTGCTTTAATAATATTCAAATCCTTAAACTGTTCCCTGCCCCAGCAGGGATTCGAACCTATGTCTATTAGAAATGAAGGCCAACTCTCTACTGATTCGGCCACCGCCTCCCCCAAGTAGCTTGTACCTGTGACATTTAGCAGACGCTTGAGTTAAATATGGAACTTCAGGATAGATGAGAAAGGTATTCTGGATGTTCCAGGAGCTTCCCTAACCTCCTCTTGGCGTTTCTTGTTTTATTCCAAAGGTTTTGTCGAGACAATATCATTCATGATGTATGGTGAGAAAAAAAACCAAATGGACACTAGGACAATTTTCGTGACAACTGTATTGCCTGGTACCCTGCTAAGATGGTATTTTTAAACCATGTATGTTAAGACGCCGTTTGTATCAATTCACTGTGTGGTAACGTCACCTGCCAGTAAAGGATAAATACATCAGTTGAGCTAATTGAGTTTAAGAGTATAATTATGGACGAGTATGAATCTCTTTAGTTCGATTATAATTTTTCCATAGTTTGCTCTGTATTGTTGCTGATGATTTATTATGCTTTAAGAGATACCCAGTATACCGAGGGAGTTAAAGTTTACAAAGAAGTATGGAGAAGATGTGTGTGTAACTCTGTCTGTGGTTTTTTACATGTAGTGACAACGTGTTTGTGTTGCCAGTACTCAAGCAGGAAAAAAAGTGATGTGGTGTGGAGGTGAGCCAGTTTTGTGTATGATGCCGGGGGTGTTGTGTTGTGCTGGTGCCCCTCACAGCTGGTACATGACGTGGCCACGATGCTGCTGCTGCTGCTTTCAAGGTGACCCCCCTCCTCTCTCCCCTCCGTAGTCTCAACTTCTTCCTCCCTCCACCCCCTCTCCCAGTCTCTCTCCATCTTCCAACTCTTATCATCTCCAATTCTCCTATTCCCACTCCCCCTCCCTCTCCGCACCTTCCCTTCCCTGTTCCCCTCCCTATCCTCATCTTCTTCCTCCCAGCACCGTACCTTGCCTGCTATTTTTTTTTTTTTCACTTTGTACTCTTCATTCCTTCAGCCCGGGGACGTGATATATATTTATGTTCTTCCTTTCATCGGATGATTCTGTTTAGCTAAGGAAAGACTCTTACAACTGAACGGGTTATAATCAGGCTTCATCAACACCTTTACATGCACAGGTACTTCCTATGGTGAATTAAATCGTCTGGTGGTAACACAAATACGATAAAAATGTTATCGGATAGAAGGAGTTAACCTTTCGCCCTTCACCATCTTGCACACTCCCTCTTCCATTTTCATCTGTACCAGCCTCCCTCTTGGTATTTTATTCTCACCGTCTTGACCAGACCTCTCCGTCCCTATCTCTCTGCCTCTTATCTTTTCTTGTCAGTTTCTTGGTCATACTTCTCCATCTATATTTTTCTTCATTCGCTGTTCTCTACGCTTTCCACCCGCGTTGCCTCTCTATTTCCCTCCGCTTTTTCTCTCACGATCCCTCTTTCTCTTTTCTCTCTTCCCAGATAGTTCTTCTGTCCCCTCGTACCTCTCTCACTCTCCATTCCTTCACTTTCATTTTCCATCCCATTCTTCCTTCTTCCCCCTCCCTTCTTTGTTATTCCTCCATTCCCGTTCTGGTCGGACTGGTGGTTTTGGTTTCTTTCCCGCTTATCTCGTTTCATCCATTGGAGACCAACCCATTAACCCACTACTGTTGGTTGTAGGCTAGGAGAAAAATGGGACTCCGCAAATACTGTCTGCCTTAATGAGCCTCGTGCAGTCGACAGGCATAGATACAAGTCTTCTCTTCTTACTTCTTGTCTTCATGCTTCCTCTTTCCTTCTTCATTCTGTCGTCATGCTTTTCCCATTTCCTACTTCCTTCTGTCCTTCTTTTGTCCCCACACGATCCATTACTACTCCCATTTCTTATCTTTTTCATCCCTTTATTCCCTCCTTTTTCCTCTATCTCGACTTTCTCTTCTTCCATCCTCCCTATTTTTTATTTCTCTTTCCGTTTACCCTTCCTGCCTTTTCCAGCCTTTAACGTTTCCATCCTTCCTCTGTTTTTCTTCATCCCCTTCCCTCCTCCGTTTATTTTCTTCCATCCTTTCCTTTCCCCCCATTCTACCTTTCTCGCTTCCTTCTCTGTCCCCTATCACCCTTCCTTCCCCCTTCACTTCCCTCCTTTTCTCTCCTCTCCTCCATCATTTTCTCTCGCTCTTCCTTTCTCTAATCCCTCCCTTCCTTCCTCCACCGTTTCACACTCCCTTCCCGCTGTTTCTGCCCTGTCTTCCTTCATTCTCTTCACTCTTCCTTCATCCACTTCACCTCTCCTTGCTTGCCTCCACCCCAACTCTCTCCTTCACTCTTCCTTCCTCCATTCCTTCCTTTCTTTAGACCTTGTGCCCTTTCTTCATTTCCTTCTCCATTTCCCTCCTCACTTTTGTCTTCAGTCTCTACTCCTCTGTTTCTTCTCTCTCATCCTCTGTTTTCCTTTTCTATTCCTCTGCTTTCACCTATCCTTTGATTTTCCTTCCTCTTTCCTTTCTCTCCACTTCAGCCATTCATTTCCGTCCTTCTTCCATCTCTTCTGTCCATGTCAGCCTCATTCCCTATCCTCTTTTCTGTTTCGCTCCTCCTTCCTTTCCCTCCATTTCTACTCCCCCCTCCGTTCCCCTTTAATACTCTCTCCCCTTCCACTTCCCTCTTCTCTTGTTTCTCCAGATCCTTCTACTTTTCCTCTCTCAACACTTCTCTTCATTTCTACCCTCACTTCCTCCCTCCCTTTCTTTCTTCTGTCATTTAACTTTTCCTTCTCTCTTCCCCTTCGTCCATTTTTCCCTACTCTTCCTTCTTCCATCTCTTCCCTTCTTCAAAAATTTTACCCTCTTTTCATCTCCTCCACTTCTTCTCGCCCTGCTTGCCCCATTCCCTACTCTCTCCTCCATTCCTTCCCCCCCTGTTTGCCTCCTTCCCACTCCTCCTTCACCATTCCCTTCCTCCTTCCCTTCCATCCTACATTTCCCTGCACCCCTTCTCTGCCTGCTTGCCTCCTTCCCCAAGCATGCCATAAAACTCCCTCGTGTTGTTCCGTCCGTGATCCCCTCTCCCCTACCCCCTTCCCCACTACCCCCTGCTCCCCCCCCTTCGCTCATGGCGGCCACTGACTGTCCTCGCAACTGGCCGCTCGTAAAATAGCGATTCAGCGGACGTTAGCGAGCGGGAGGGAGGCTGTGATTGGGCTAGGGAGTGTTGGGGATAGATTGGCAGGGTGCGGCGGATGGTGGTTAGATTTCCAGCCCTTTCTCCCCCCCTCCCCTCCCTCTTTCTCTTCTCTTCGCATTTTCTTTCCTCTCTTTTCTTATTCTATATTTCTTTTCTTTTCTCTTCTTTCCTTGGTTTCATTTCTCTCCTCTTCTTTTCTCTCCTTTATATGTTCTCTTCTCTCTTCCTTCCTATCCTCTTCTCACTCGTTTGCTGTTCTCTGTCGTCCAAATCCTTAGCCTCTCGTTTCTCTTCTCTTTTTCGTCTTTAGTCTTAGCCTCCTCTCTATCATCTCATCTTTGTCTTCTCTCTCTCCTTCTCGTCTTTTCACTCCTCTCAGCCTCTTTTCTTCTTTTACCTCTTCCATTTCACGTCTTTTCATCCTTTATTTAAATCTCCTGTTCCTTCTTCTTTCCCCTCTGCATCTAGTAACCTCTATTTTTTTTGTTCTCGTTCTTCTCATATTCTTTTTTGTCTCATTACGTCCCTGTCTCATCAGCCCATACTCGTCTGATATCCCCTTCCCCTCTATCACCTCTTTGTGTTGACATTATCATTACTTTTTACATTTCGTATTCCTCCCTATTCTTTTATTCTCTCTTGTTTTATTTTCTTCCAATATCATCCCTTATCTTTTATTAACTTATCCGATTCTTTCATTTTCCCTTATTTTTTCATCTATTCCAACATTATCCATTCGATTATATTATGTCACTGTTATTTCTCTTAGGCAGTTTTATCTCCCAACGCAATCTTCTCATTTTCAGTTTTATTATCCTATCTTCCCTTAACATCATCCTTTCCCATTATGTTACTGTTTCATCTCCTCTCTTTTCGCCTATCATTTTTCCTTTCACAGTAACCATTATTTCTAGTCTCTTTTGATTGTTTTTTCTTTATTTTCTCTTGGATTTAACAGCTTCTAATCTTACTTCCATTTTTTTCTCTTTCTTTCACATTTTCTCCTTTATAGATGCTATTGTTAACATTCACCACCCTCCTTTCTTGTTCTCACCATTCTTCCGTCATTTTAAAGTCATCGACGCTCACCTACTTCTTTCTTCATTTCCTTCCCCCTCTCTTCTCCCACCTTCATCTTCCTTCCTTTCCCTTCTCTTGTCCGCCTCTCTCTTCATCTTATACTCTTTCACTCCCTGTTCCTCTCTTGTTCTTATGCAGTCTGGTTTACATATGTTTTTCGTCTTCCTATTCAAAATAATTTTCTTGCGACACAAGTACAGTCACTGGGTGATCTTTTTTCTGAAAAACTGTACATAGAGTCTAAGTTCAAAATGAGATTCTCACATCGTTACAGATCTAATTAAAGATCTCAAGTTTTTTTTTTTTTTCAACGGGTTCCAATAACTGTTGGGAAGTAAATAGCTGGTTATGGGATTTGGGTTAGTTTCCAGTCCATAGACAACAATATCTGTACCACTGCATGGCCAACCTCAGTTCGGGGATTCCTTACGAGGAAGCATGGAGTCATTTTTATGTATGTATATTTGTATATACGAGTATATATGCATGATTCGTGAAATCAATTAAAAATATATATATTTTATAACATCATAAACATGTGAGGCAAATATTTTTGCAGTGTGATAAGCTGTAAAATAATACTAATATTTAAGTCTTTAAAATAAATATTCAGCTTATAACCTCCAGTTAAATGCGTTTATGGCTATGAATAA
>JAGKTI010014240.1:0-21930 GCA_018397915.1 Birgus latro
TGCTTACTGATGTTGTTCCGCAGGCTTGGAGGTAATTTCCATGGAGTCTCACACTGCCTAAAACTTGATCCGGATAGAGGTTTACCACTGCACAATCTGGTGTTTTTAGGGGGAAAAAAAATGAATCGAACTTGGTAGATGGGTTGGTAGCCAGAGTAAGGATGCAGTAATTAGATTTTGAGAGCAGTCAGTCAAAGTTCAGGACACAGACCAAGGTCAAAGATTCGCTGAGCACCTAGGAAGTCCGAGCACGCTGTTCATAAGTTTAGATACATGGCGACGAATTACACTATAACCAGGTGTTCAGAAGCGGGGAAGGTTCTCCTGTTCATCCCGTTTAACACGATTATTTTCCAACATTTTTCATTGCCATACCCTAGAACGACAGGTGCCCACTAATCGTGTTTACTGGCCTCTAAACCAAATGTCGGGCGCGAGTGTAGCACTTTGAATACTTTTCTTGTTCTTGCTAATGCCGGAAGATTTTATTCGGTTTAGGAGAAAACCTATTGTGAAGAGGTATAAGGTGACAGTATCTAAACCCTCCAGTTTGAAATGTCTCCCTTAAACTGTATAAAAGTCTCTGAAAATAGCAAATTTTAAACGAACTGCGTCATTGGAGTGAAAGAGTTAAGTAGTTTAATATTTGCTGTAGTGCTGTCTCTCTCCCTCCTTTGTCTTCCGAACTCGGCTGCATTCTCCATTCTCTATTAATTTTCACACTAAAGTATCCTTAATCTAAAGTCTCTCCCTCTCTTTGTTCTTGTCTCTTATCAAATTATCAGCGGCTTGATTACATTCTTCCTTTATGAATTTTATCTTATACATTCATTCATGTCTTCTCTTCTCTCCCTCCTCACCAGCGTATTTCTTTGAATCTCTCAGCCCCTAATAATTCAGTGTCAGCTGAGGGAAATAGTCTGCCATTTGCTTAAATAAAGTACTACAGTTTTCCTGAGAACTGGAGAGTTAATGGTGACAATGCTATATACTTTTCATTCTGAGACAAAGGAGAAGATCTGAAATACTCTACTGCATATTCCATTTCAATAATTATATATTTTACTGCATTAGCTTGCTACCTCCTAGCGTCAAATTATTTTTCTTTCAGCTTGGGGGCACTTCTTGTACAGTGACTTCTTAGAGGATTTTATATAGCCTATAGTGAGAACGTTAGTAGTGAATTTGTTATGGCCCCACGTTCATCGGATGCGTAAATCCAGTGGATGGCCAGCATATATCGCCCCCAAATTCTCTATCTACAGAAAGGAGGATGTTGATGAACCGCAATTTGTTGAAGGACGTTTGTACAAGCAGACAGTGGAATCGCCTGGTCATATCGGTTCCACCACATAGGAGCGTCCCTCTCTCGAACCACGGAGCTAGTGAAGGGGTTAACGAAGTTTGTGTCTCACCTTTCCTGTTCGAAAAATCTTTCCAACGTTCAGTGCAACTATCTAGTGGTAGTCTGAGTAAAACGAAATACGTCTTTGTAGTAACAGCTACGTTTCTCTGACCTCCATTATCATCTTGCCGCCTGGTGGACCTCTCATCAAGCGGAGGCTGTCAGAACCACTTTGGTCCGTATTCATCAAGCATCTTAAACCAGTCTGCAGAATATGTAAATCTACGTACAGTTCACTATACTCAGATTTTTTTTCTTTTTTTTTGGGGGGGGGTAGTTTTTTACATGAATACTTACTTCCAGTTTGGTTCCGTATGTATGACAGCTGTATCTATGCAGATAAAAGCAAGGTAAAAACATAAACAATTAATGCCCAACTTACGCTCATGAAAGTCCATAAATACAGCCTGAGGTAACTGACCCATGTTAAACGCTCGTACAGAGACAAAAGATCGTTCTATATTTCGCCTTTTCTGCTTCTCACTTTCTTATGGCAGCTAATGTATTTAGGCTATGAGAGAATTATTATCCTTCTCTGCCATTAGATGACTCTCCCTGATACGAAGCAAGCATCTTCGAGGTAGCTGACCTAATAGGCTACTACAAGTGTAAAGTAGACGCTGTGGAGTATTAAGGAATCTCATGTCCCTGGACATTCTCCTATTTAATTATTACTGGAACACTACGTCTTTGACGAGCTGGGATATACAAATAATTTGTTACCCGTGGGAGCCTATATGGAACAGAAACATGGGCACTGAGAAAAGAAGAGAAATTTTCGGAAAAGACAGATATGAAAATGGTAAGATGGATACCGGAATGTGAATAACAGGAATAATTTGTATAAGGCTGAAGGTTGAAGAGTCTAAATTGTGTAGGTACAGTCAGGAACGAGTGCTTACCTACTATTCCACCCCATCTGCGTGATATTTAAGTCTTGTCTGTCATTCTCCTCTCCGGTGCATCGTAAAAATCATCTATGGGCAGGGGGGGGGGGGAAAAGCCACTCTCACCAAAGGAGCAGTTGTTAAAAAGGAAAAGTAAGAAGAAAAATAAATGAAATATTAGGGTAACTTTTGTTCCCGACTGTACTGTACAAACAGATAGTGAGAAAAAAAAATGAGAAACATAGACAGGAATGGCCATTAAAGGAGAGAGAGTGAGAGACAATAAGGGGAAAGGAGAGACAATAAGGGGAAAGGGGAGACAGACAGTGAAAGACAGTGATAGGGAGCAAGGAGAGCAGAGACAGTGAGAGACACTGACAGGGGGCAAGGAGAAACAGATACCTGACAGTGGCAAGGGACAAGGAGACACAGACATAGTGAGAGACAGTGCTAGGAGGCAAGGAGAGACAGTGAGATACAATGACAGGGAGCAAGGAGAAACAAAGAGTGTGAGAGAGTTTGACAGGGGGTGAGACAGAGATTGTGAGGCAGTGGCAGGGGACAGGGAGAGACAGTGAGAGACAGTGGTAGGGGACATAGAGACAAAAATAGTTAGGAGGGAGAGACAGTGAAAAACAGTGACGCGGGGGGGGGGAGACAAACGGTGAAAAGCAGTATGAGCTGAAGAGAGATATATACAGTATATTAACACTGCGGGAACGTTCGAGGGACGCAAGAAGAGACGGTAAGAGCTGGACAATGAGAGACAAAGGCCGGGCAGGGAGACGGAGATAGTAACAGCCAGACAGGGAGAGACGGTCAAAGTCGGGAGAAAGAGACAGTGGGGACAGGCAAAAAAGGTTAAAATGAGGGCAGGGAAGACTGAAAGGGCGAGGAGAGAGACTGGCAGAGAGAGATAGTGAAAATCAGAATGGAGGCAAGTAGAGGTAAAGCCAGGCAGAGAGAGAGAGAGAGAGCCAGGAAGGGAAATACGGAGACAGAGACAGTAACAGGTCATGCTAAAAAATAAAAAATAAAATGAATAGTGATGGTCTAGAGAAAGCCAGGCAGTGAAAGAGAGACGATAAGAAGAGTCAAGGTAAGAATGAAAGAGGCAGTTGGTGCTGGCCAGACTGAGAGAGGCAATGACAGTCGCACATGGATATAGGGCCAATGAGAGAGAGAGAGAGCCAATGAGAGAGAGACAGCCATTGAGAGACAGAGCCAATGAGAGAGACAGCCAACGAGAGAGCCAGCCAATGAGAGACAGAGCCAATGTGAGACAAAGCCAGTGAGAGGCACAGCCAAGAGACAAAAGAGCCAGACTGACAGTAAGAGCTCGATGAAGACAGTGAGAGAAAAAAAAAGCGAAGAATAGGAAGAGGCTGGCAGTGACAGCCGAGTAGGGAAAGGTAGACAGTAAAACGCAAGATGGAAAAGTGAGACAGAAAGACCAGGACTGGAAAAGACAGAGTCCTGGAAAAGACAGAGACAGCAAAACCAGGGTTGGGGAAGACAGAGACAGCGAAACCAGGACTGAGGAAGATATGGGCGGTGAGACCCGAGCAGAGAATGACACAGCGAGACTGGAGCATGAGAGACAGACAGCGAGACCTGGGCTGGGAAAGATACGGATACAGAGAAATCGGAGCAGTAACGACAAAGACAGCGAGACCCGGGCTGAGAGAGTGAGAGAGATTTGAGCAGGAGAGACAGAGACAGTGAAGCCCGAAGTGGAAAAGTCAGAGACAACGGGACCCGGGCTGGGAAAGAAAGAGACAAACAGTTAAACCCCTACAGGGCGTGACAGAACAGTGAGAATCGTTTCAGGGAGACACAGAAAACCAGACTGACAGTGAGAGACAGCGAGATAGTGAGAGGCGGAGAGAGAATGAGAGCCAGGTTGGCAGTGAGAGAGAGTGGGTATCAGGAGAGATCATCCATGAAAGCCTGGGCCGCCGGAGTTCAACAGAATGCAATATCCTGAAACCTGTGCACGCGACACTGAAAATAAACAACCACTTTTATGGCCTGGTTTCTTTATTGACGCTGGATAAATATTGGTTCATTGTAAAACTCTATTTATTTGCAGTGAAATTGCTTAACGCCAGAGCTGACCTACTGGCAATCTTCGTTTGAAAATATTTAGCTTCTCTTAATTAAACGTGTAGTGATCTATTTGCTATCACCATAATACTGTTTGAAGTGTCATAAACCAAGCTCAACAAGCACGAGTCCATGTATAATGAAAATGTCCGCTGAATAACGCACAGTTGTACAGGGATACCGGTACTTGTGCATACACGTAAACTTAAATAACACAATGCAACTATACTGTGTATCAAAATATATTAATGCGAGTAAATCCCTTGCTTTGCGCCTGTGGGCGCAAACCTAACAGACGTGTCTGGAGGTTTTCTATTACGTAATTCTACCGGGTGCGTGGGTCTATTTCCTACTGACTACGATAACCCAGCCTCGGGCTTCTATAACTCTGAGCGGGTAATGCCGGGTAATGTGCGACTGGATGTTACCATTACTCTGTCGTGAATCATTAACATGAATCAGCCCACTACAGGGAAATTTAACGAGTTTCCCATTAACCATAAGTTAACTTGCGAGTGTGCTTAACATTATTTTTAAATTAACAAGTTTATCATAATAATGGTGAGTAAAAGTTAGTTAATATTACGGTATTTTAGTTTTACCGAACTTTGAAGGATATTTTTATTGGAACGTTGTGTCATCACGACATACGACGAAGACATGTGGAAATAAAACTAAAATGTCCATACTTTGGGAACTCAGAATCAGACTGAGACCCATAGAAACGCAGAGGCTTACCAACAATAACTTAGAACTGTTGATGCTTGGTTCGGTCGAGCGTGCATATACCAACTCTAGTGGAATGGTTTCAGTCATATTTAGGGCGAAGATGTACGAGGATGCAGAAGTATGTGCATTCATGTGTTCTCACATGTTCACATGTCCATGTTTTCTCAATATCGTATTCTGACTCTCACTCACATAATTTACACAGCCCCTACAAAACATCCCCGCAGTGGCTGAGTGGTTAGCATTGCTGACTGCCGGCCCGTTAGCGCCAGGGTTCGAATCCTGGTGCGGGCACCTGGGGTCACTTGACTCAGGTGTCCATCCACCCTTTGTGGGCTGGTAGGTAAAATGAGTACCTAGGGTAACACCTAGGGGAGGTGACTGTGGTGACCTGGATGATGCAGTGACCTTTTGTCCCAGGTTGTTGGGTGATTGGCCCGCCACAGGCTCACGGCCTATGAACGGAGATGAGCACCGCTCTAAGCCCCTCAATGGGGTATGCCCCACCTCCTCCTGCCAAACAGTTTCCACAAACACTTTCACACCCTACACACCAAAACACTTCCACACATATACCCGTTCTCGGAGCTTTGAGCTGGGGGTGGGTCACTCTTTGAAAGTGGTGTTCACCTGCCCCTCAGGACCCGCAAAGCGCGATTTGAATGTGTATGGCAGATCTTCCTTCCAACGTCAGGCGTCTGCAAGCTTGTCGCTACAATGCATAACCGGCCATTATCTTCGTATGTATCAATTTTCTTATACATTTCACTAACCAAAGGATTTCTTACTTTATTTCTTGTTTTAGATTTGTTGCATCATGTTGTATGGATTATTCTTAACACTTTCCGTGTGATGAAGTCTTCTTTACCTCTACTTAACACAGTTTGTTTTATTCAGCACAGATAAAACTTTTCGAGCTGGGGGTACATGGGTGCAATGTCTTCATAAATCCTACACTACTTCAAGTCTTCCTTAAGCAAGTGTAAAAGACATTTTGAAGAAAAGCAGCGGAAGTAGGGATGGGAGGACAAGAAAACAAGAGGAGATGGGCACTGATGCCATTGCACACCAGTCGCGTAGGCATGGGGTGCCTGGAGGGGCACGTACCCCCCCCCCCCATTCAAGGCCTGTGCCTTGAACGGATGTATTTTAATGATGGATGAAGTTTAAATGACATGTGGCACATTGTGGCAACACTGTGACTTGCAAAATATGCACCTTAATCTGTATATCATTATCATAGGCACTGAACTGATAGTGTACAATTTCGTGAAAATTTCAAAATTATTTCCATTTATATTGTTACGACGGTGGCACCTGGTTTTTAAAGTACTGTATATTTTTATTATATCAGTTACATTGTCTTTATTACCTTGTGTTTACTGACAAATATCGTTATGTGGATTAGTTTATTTAAGTCTTGTATGTTCTAGGAGCGATGTGTTATTATATAATCTAGAAAGTTCACGAAAGTTAATGACGTAAAATAATGCGTTCTGCGTTTCTCAGTTTAATCTCTGTTTAAAATGTGTATTTCATTGAGTTATGTAATTAACTTGTTAATGTGTTTCTTAGTTAAATCGTTTATTATGTGGTGTCAAATGTTTTAGTGATATCGAGAATATCCGAGACTCCAGAATATTCTAGATGTCGCAGCTGTTGTACAAATTAAAGAAGGCGAGAATTAGGACAGTTGACAGCGGAAGTCTGGCGAGTGACCAGTTAGTGAATGAGAAAGTAACAGAACAGTTACGGTGTCATGATAGGCGGCAGTGACGAGTGAGAGTGGCTGGGGGTTCGCATCAGTAATTTCAGTGATTGTGACTTGTGAAGGATTTCTAGGCAATATGCGTATTGAACATTTCCTGACTGGAAAACGTTCAGTAGATAAAACTGAGCTACCTGCATCAAGTGCCAAAATATAGACAGTTTGCTTCTGATACTAGTTCCACGCATCCTTCTGATGAGATGGATAATGTGTGGCTAGATGACAGTATTGAATCAGAGTCTGAGGGAGATGATGACAACATTGTTGATGAAGACAATGTTGTAGCAACATGTTAAACACCAGCAGAACAAAGAGAAACGTGTAAGCTAATTCATAAGCCTCCGGGACCCAATTACATCAATGCTGGACGAACTGATGAGTCCAAACAACCAAAACTGTCAACATTTCTCACCACACAATTTGGCAAAAAAGAGACGGGCATTCATGGCCAGATGGTATGAACTGTACCCATGGCTTGAGTATTCAGTTAGTCAGGATGCAGCTTTCTGCTTCAGTTGTAGGTTGTTCTCTGATCCTGGCCGAACCATTTCTGCAAATACCTTCACAGTGTCCGGTTACAGACAGTGGAAAAAAGCAAAGAGAAAGACTGCATTTGCTAAATGCACAGCATGAGAGAAGTGATTACCGCCAGGCCATATTTTGTACATGGAAAGACTTTCAGTCCCAGCAAGAATCTGGAAAGAACATCAATATTGCATTAGGTTCAGCTCATGAAAACAGATTAAAGAAAACAGACATTATGTGAAACAAGTTGGAAAAGTACAGTGCCAAATAGAAAATTGCACAAAAAGGTTACACGGAGGAGAGTGGAAGCAGCAACAGAGGCAATTTTCTTGAAATATTGGAGCTAGTCAGTGAATATGACAGCACTGTAAAACAAAGGCTGACGGGAATACATAGTGTAATGCAGTGTTGTTCAAACTGGGTACCCCTCGGGGTACGCAGCATTGTTCATTTGTGGGGAGATTGGTCAACAACACTATGAAACCAGGTCACCTCCAACGTCACCTTAACACAAAATATCAGTGTCATGTTGGCAAACCGGCGAAGCTTTTCAAAAGAAAACTTTCCGATTTTAAGTGTTCCCATACAACAATTAAGAAAGCCTCCACAACATCAAGCAAAGCTCTGGAAGCATTTTTAGCTTTATCTTTATTAGTTGCTAAAACTGAAAAGACATTTGATACATCTGAAGAACTGATATTGTCAGCTGCAGTTGTGATGGCTGAAATAATGCTAGATAAAAAGGCAGCTGACCAACTAAAGGCTGTTCCTTTGTCACACCAAACTGTTTCTCGAAGGTTAAATGAAATGAATACATATATTATTGATCAAGTTAATAAGCTGAAAACAATCAAATCTTCTTCAGTTCAACTTGACGAATCGACTGACGTCAGTGGACAGGCTCAACTTCTCATTTGTGAGATACATTGATGGAGATTATAGAAATAAACAAGTCCTTAAAAAAAAAACACACACACACACACACACACACACACTGCTGGGGAAGCCATTTTAGGGTTATTAATCAGTTCTTCTCTGAATAACGGCTTGGAAATCTTGCATTAGAATGTGTACAAACGCTGCTACATCCATGACCGGAGTGAAGGGACGCGTTGCATGGAATAAGAAGGAAATTTCTAATGTGAAGTGGATTTACTGCATCTTTCACAGATAATCATTGACATAAAAAAAGAAAAGTTTAGAATTTCATGGGATACTGAATGATGGCGTCAAAGTAATCAACTTTATAAAGTCAAGGCCACTTCATGCTCGCCTGTTTCACAGACTGCGAAGGCACATCGTCTGAGCACATAGAACTATTATTGCACACAGAGGTGCGCGGCTGTCGAGAGGAGGGTACTCGCCAGGTTCTTCGAGTTGCGAGACGAGGTAGGCTTCTTTTTATCAGATCATGGATCTCCTCTTGCCACGTTTTTTGAAAACACTATTTGGCTTGCACAATTGGCACAGTCTTTGCAGACATATTTAGCAAACTGAATGAGCTAAATTTGTCTCTGCAGGGCAGTGATGCAAACATTCTCAGCTTACATGATAAAGCTGGTGGTTTTCAAAAGAAAACAGAGTTGTGGAAGGAGATACCGTATGCTCAGGGGGAGATTTTACGTGTTTTCCTCTGTCAGATGATTATTTTTCCAGTAACAATGATGAGAGCGAGACTATGAAACCAGTTATTGTGGAACATTTGACCAACCTTATCTGTGCTTTAAAATCTTACTTTCCTGACATATATGAGAGATCTGTACTGGCTTGGGTTAGAAATCCATTCCTCCTATCAGAAAATAAAATGAAGAAGCTTCACATGTGCCTTCAGGAAGCAGTGTTAGAAGTGTGTTCAGACCGTGGCCTCAGGCTGGTATTTGAAGGCTGAACCCTCACATGATTTTGGAGCTGTGTAAAGGAGCACGCTGACCTAGGAAAGAAGACTTTGGAAAATCTTCTACCCTCTGAGCCTACACTCTTTTGTGAAGCATCGTTCTCTGCAGTGAGCGTTATCACGTCAAAACAGAGAAACAAATTAATGTAAACCTGGAACAAAGCCTGACCACTGCAGTAGCCTCTCTACCGCCCAGAATGGCAAAAATCATCAGTGAACATGAGTCCAACAAATTGGGTTGTAAGTAATTTTCAAACATTTTTTTGTTATTTCGTTAGACATTTTCCTTTAATATTGTTACGTCCCCAGTCCCCACACTGCCACAGGCTCCAACAGCAGTAGTTCAGTATAGGAAGGACGTTGCCCAGTGAGTCGTTCTTCCTATGGTCAGCCTTTAGGTGTATAGCTCACAAGATCAGCTGAGGCGAAAATAAACATTGGCTTCTTAAGGTTCACTGTCTTTATTTTTCAAATAATTCGACTTAATGCTTTCTAACTTCACTTTTCCCACCAGCACCGGAGCTATAAAAACTTTACTAACTACAGTTGCACTTAATACTTGACAGCACTTCACACTTAATGCTTGACAACACTTCACTGTTTTCACAAGTACCGAAGCTGTACAAACTTCACTGACGCTGCACCGACACCCAACTAAACTTCACTCAAACTGACCGAGGCCCAACTAAACCTTCTATTGTCTCATCCCCATCCTTATATAAACTTGCATTGTTCAAGAAACTTCTAGCACGAACTCGACGGTGCAACAATTAACAGTTACCAACTAAGAGACAACCAAAACATGCCAGTCTTCATACATTACATAACTCTAAATCATTTACCAAGCTTAAATTAAATTACATAGTTTAACGAACTATCACATAAATAAAACATTATAGAGAAAAACAGCATAAAAATTAATGCATGACTTACGAAACATCTACGTTCAATAACAGCAAGCATACTGGCAACTCTGACTCGTACGGATACCAGCCCACTGTAAACGTCTAGAATCAGTGAGATGCTTCTTGACTTCCTAACTGGCAAATCCCCCTTCGTAACACTACCCCCTCCCTAGTTCTTTGTCGTCCCGACAAAACTGCAAAATATATACAAACATAAACCTTAATTCTAATGAAATTATCAGGTCTTCTTCTGTGCCGCTTCTGACGACATCCTTGCCCCTCCACACAGTCCACTCCTCCGGAAAGGTCTTGGTCCTCTTCCTGATTCACTTCTTCCCTCAGGAAACTGTCACCATCCTCCTGCACTTCAGCTCCGTGGTCCTTCTCAACATCCTCGGCTACGGGAGAGCACGATCCCTCAGAGATGCCCCAGCTGTACTGTCCTGGACCATGGAACTGCCACAGACGATTCACGTGTACCACCTTTGGGCGAGACTTCCTGCCTCCCCGAATACGATACATTACGTCTGACAGGAGGTCCAACACAGTGTAAGGCCCATCCCATGGGCTCTGCAGCTTCGATGACTGTCCCTTCTTTCGCTGAGGATTGTATAACAAGACTTGATCGCCATCCTTGAAGCTCACCTCACTTGCCTTGGTATCATACTTGCATTTCATCACCTCTCCTGAAAACTTGAGGGCTCCTCGCACTTGATGATATACCTCAGACAACCTTTCTTGAAGGTGCTTCGCATAGCCGGTGGTGTCTGTAGGCAGCTCTTCACCAAGTGGTCTTCCCATTAACAAGTCAACGGGTAAGCGTAACTCGTGGCCCAACATCAGTTTTGCAGGGGTGTAGCCGGTAGACTCGTGGGATGCAGAACGATATGCCATCAACAACGCAGGTAATTTCTGGCCCCATTCTGTTTGTCCATCTATGCAGTACTTGGCCAGTTCTTGTCCTAGGGTCCAGTTGAATTTCTCCACCATCCCATCTGACTGTGGTCTTAGTGGGGTCGTCCTGGTCTTCCTTATCCCCAATAACTGGCAGCACTCACGGAACACAGCATACTCAAAGTTTCTACCCTGGTCTGAATGTAGCTCGTGTGGCATCCCAAAACGACAGAAGAACTAGTCAACCAACACCTGAGCAACAGTCGCAGCCTCTTGATCAGGGATGGCATAGGCTTCTGGCCACTTTGTAAAGTAGTCCATCGCGACACATATATATCAGTTTCCTCTTTTCGTGAGTGGCAAAGGTCCAGTAATGTCCACTGCAGCTCTTTCCATCGGTGCACCCACTTGGTACAACTGAAAAGGGTCACAACCACGTTTCTTGGGTCCCTTCTTGGCACAGCACACATCACAGGCCCGACACCACTCTTCAACATCCTGACGCATGCCAATCCAGCAGAACCTCTGTCACAGCCAGCTTAGAGTTTTCTTCACTCCCAGGTGCCCACTGGTGATCTGGTTATGGGAGTCATCCAAGATCTCTGACCTCATCTTCTTCGGAACCACTAGTTGCCAATACTTGCTGAGGCCATCGGGTGTCTCCCACTGACGCTCCTGTAGTCCGTTATTCAAACGAAGAAGGTCCCACTGACTCCAGTAACTCTTGGTTGCGGGGCTCAACCTGGGAACTTCTTCCCAAGATGGTCGCACTGTACTCCACTGCAGCCACTCTAGCACTGTCCGTAAATCTGCATCCTCCACCTTCATCCTCTGCAGGTCTGCTTCATCTGACATTGGCCCTGTCACTGCAGTACGGCTGCATTTTTTATTATGATCTTCCTTTTTACTACAGTGCCAGCATTCCAGATCACAAGGCCGACGACTCAATCTGTCAGCATTGCCATGTACCCGCCCAGGACGGTGCTGCACCTCATAATTGTGCTGGTTTAGCTTCCCGAGCCAGCGTGCCAGTTGTCCTTCTGGATTCTTTAGCGTTTTCAGCCACTTGAGTGCTGCATGGTCCATCCTGATGATGAAGTTTGACCCATACAGGTAGGGATGGAAGAAATCAAGGCTCTTCATCACTGCCAAGAGCTCCTTACAGGTCACACAGTAGTTCCGCTCCGGTGGGCTGAGCTTGTTGCTGTAATATGCTACCACATATTCTTTTTCTTCTTCTGCAACAAGACTCCATCAATACCACGGTCACTAGCATCACAGTCCAAGATAAATGGCTGACTCTGATCAGGGTACGGCAATACTGGAGAGCTTGCCAATGCATGTTTGAGTTCGTCGAAGGCTTTCTGAGTCTCTGCTGTCCATGCAAACTTTTGTCTCTTCCCCAACATGTGCAGAGGTGCAGCTATTGTCGCAAAGTCCCTGACAAAACGCCGGTAGTAGGTACACAAGCCAAGGAAACTCCGTACCTCCTTCACACAAGTTGGAACCGGCCAATTTTCCACAGCTGCCACCTTCCCTGGGTCAGTACGGAGGCCACTCTGACCTACAATGTGTCCCAGGTACTTTACTTCCTTCTGAAACAAGTAGCACTTCCTGGGGTTCAGCTTGAGGTGCGCTTCACGTATCCTGTACAACACATTCGACAGCCTCTCTAATTCCTGGTCGAAAGTCCGTGCAAACACAATTACATCGTCCAGATAGATGAGGGCCGTCTGCCAGTGCAGGCCTTCCAGTACGTGATCCATTAGATGCTCAAAAGTAGCTGAGGCATTGCATAGGCCAAAAGGCATCACTTTAAACTGCCATAAACCCTGCCCGTATGAATAGGCTGTCTTCTCTTTGCCCTCTGCAACCTTGACCTGATGATATCCTGCCTTCATGTCTAGGGTGGAGAACCACTTAGCACCTGACAGAGCATCCAGGGTGTCATCAATTCTTGGCAAGGGGTATGCATCCTTCACTGTCACATCATTCAGGGCTCGATAATCTACACAGCACCTTACTGAGCCATCTTTCTTCCTTACCAGAACCACTGCTGATGCCCAAGGACTGTTGGACTTTTCTATTACCCCTTGACTTTGAAGATTCTCCATCACCTTCTTCATTTCTTGCCGTTGGGCTGGCGCCATTCTCCACGCTGGCTGTTTAATCGGGCGGTGATTCCCAGTGTCTATACTATGCTCCACCAGGTCAGTGCACCCCAGGTCTAGATCTCCAGTGGAGAAGACATCAGCAAACTTCGTCACCAACTGCCTCAACTTCAGCACTTGTGAGCCATCCAAGCATTGGCTACTCCTTGAAAATAGGTCCTATAGGTGGTCTGGCATGTACCCGTCTTCCCTGACTACACTCCTTTTACAGGCCTTCCTCTGATACCACTCAGGGTCCACCGCCTGGCACAGTCCCATAGTTTCCCCCACGTTGATCTTCTGTGGCTCACGGGAGAAATTGGCCACCACAACTGGCACTTCATCTACACCTGTTTCCACCAGTGTTCACCCCACCATCACTCCGACCTTCGTCTTGCACCGTACATTCAGCTCCACAACCCCTATACAACTGTCATAAGACCCACTCACCTTACACTGAAGCAACAGATCTGATTTTGGGAGTATCACTGTAGTGTGGAGCGCCCTCACCTCGCCACCAGAACTGGTACGTTTCACTGCCGTGATGGGAACCGACCTTCCTCGAACCTTCAGCTTCATGGAGCAGAAGTCCAGCTCACACCCCATGGACATCAGTTAGTCAAGACCCAGAAGACAAGGATCCTCCATGTCGGCCACGTAAACTGGAAGAGTAGCCTCTTGCCCTGCCACTTCAATCTGGACATCCAGGGGTCCCCTCAGTTCCGCACAGTGCCCAGTTACGCCACACAGTTGTTCCGATGACTCAGGCAGAAGTAACACATCAGGCCTCCCAAAAGTCTGCTCTGAGGCCGAATCAATCAAGAGGGAACACTTCTTTCCATCTATCTTTTCATCTATTCGCACACTGTTAATTGCTTTTCTCTTGCATTTTCTCGGCGATGGGGCTACTTGGGACAAGCTGGCTGGTGGCTACCCCTTCACACCAGCCCCCACTAGTTTTCCGCTTCTTTCTGGTCTTCTGCAATCTTCTTCTATCATCCTTTTTCTTCTTCGGACACTCAGAACTGAAGTGACCCACCTCACTACGCGTCCAACATGCCCTTTTTACAATTGAAGATTTTCTTGCACTACTCTGTTCTTGCTCCTTTTCCATCTGTGACAATCCTCCTTCTTGTGTCCCAGCTTCCAGCAGAACCAGCAACCTCCACTGGTCTTCTGTTCCCTCTTCCACTTGTAGCAGTCCTCTTTTCTGTGTCCTGGCTTCCCACAGCACGAGCAACTTCTCTCAAGTTTTTCCATTTCACATACCTGCCCCTTTCTATCCTTGAATCCTGCACTACGACCTGTCTGAAAAGTGGACGTACTTGACCTGACATAGGACTCAAATTCTAGAGCCCTGGTAAGTGCTTCTTGCATGCTTCTGGGGGGTGCCTGCTTCACCTGCACTTTCAACTCTGCACTGTCAAGAGCATCGATGAACTGGTCCCTCAGTAGAATATCCAACAGGTTAGGTGCTGCTCCAGGGTATGCCTTATATGCCATACTCTCCAGGTCATGAGCAAGCTGCTGTAAGGATTCTCCTCAAGCCCGTACACGGCTCCGGAATCTTGCTCTGTAAACCTCAGTCTGGAACATGGTTCCATATCTGCGCTTCAGCACTTCTGCCAGGGACTGATAACTGTTCCTCTCCATCACTAACATCTGGCCCAGAATTTCCATTGCGGCACCCTTATGGCTAGTAGCAAGCTGCACTGCCTTCTGCCTATCATTCCAGCCATTCTGATCTGCAAGTAACTCGAACTGTGCACGGTAAGGTTCCCAAGATACTCTACCATCAAATTCCTGAGGTCCCTTTTTAATTGGACCCCCATTATAGCCACGCACTTCACTGGTTTGGGGTCTAAAAACTGGGGCATCATAATTAAGGCCAGGACTTAAAACTTTTGCATTCTGAATATTCAACCCTGTAACGCTACCTTTAGATGCCTGGGATCCGTCAAGATTCACCATACACTGTCCATTCCTTTCATATTCTACACTAACCTGAGGTTCAGCAGTGCAATATTTCTCTACAGTCTCCATTTTTTCTCTAATTATCTTTACATGGTCAACTACATACTTCAACTGACTATCTACATGCTGTCTGCACTCCATTACTGTTCTCTCACTAATCTCCAGCTGGCTGTCCACATGCTGTTTGCACTCTGTCACTATTTCTTCACTAATTGTCTTCATCTGGTCGTCTATATGCTGTTTACACTCCATTACATTATTGCTTACCTCATACATTTGCTGCTCCAGCTTGGCATCTACTTCCTCCTTAACCCGTCACGTCCCTACCGATTTCCAACCTACGATACCACAAAATCCCGAGCATTTTTGGATTTTTTTTTTTTTATTGACTCAATCCTTCGCTTTTGGTGAGAAACATCGAAAATTCATAGAGAAATCGCGATCCTGTGCTTAAAACTGTTGATACAGGTGTCATGCAAACCTTACGTTTTCCTTCTTTTTCAGGGTACCTGGCTAAAGAAAACGAACTATGGAAGGGTTAACTAATTCAAGCCACTTTCAATTACGTATTTATTTATGTATTTGGTACGAATTTATGTGTAGTAACAGACTATATTGGTTCTAACACATTTATATAGGCAATAGAAGGAACTGTTCAGTCACCAAACACAGTCACATATGGCACCTTCCTTTATGACATTACCACCTCATCACTTCTGTTTGTTTCTTGCTCTAGCTTTTTTATTTCTTTGTCCTCCACCTCATGAATCTCTTTCACCGTGAATTTCGTCATTGGAGAGACCGTGGGGCACCATACCTTTACTGGCCAGCTTACTGCTAACAGGTGAATTGCCCAGTGTGTGGGGAGTGGGGGGAAGGGGGCCAGGCAGTATCCCCGCTTGACAACGGGTAAAGGAAGGTCTCCCACATAAGCCTACCAAAAATCACCCATGAAACTTGAAAATTGTGCAGATTATGACCTTTGCAATTGCGCGACGTACCCATATGTCGATGGGTGTAGCTGTGACAAAACATCGCGATGTACCCATACGTCGATGAGATTCCACGGGTTAAGCTGTTGCTTTTCCCCCATGAATACATCTAGCTGTCCTTGCCTCAGTTGTACTTCCATCTGTTGCTCTTGTAATGCCTCCTGAAGCTGTGCATGTCGTCGTTTCTGTTCTTTGTTCTGTGCCTGTAATTGTTCTTTCATTTCCTTCCTGAGATCTTTCTGTTCTTCTTTCTGTTCTTCACGTTGTGCCTGTAATTGTTCTTAAATATCCTTCCTGAGCTCTTTCTGTTCTTCACTTTTGGCCTGTAATTGTTTTTCATTTCCTTCCTGAGCCTTTTTGTTCTGTTCTTCACGTTGTGCTTGTAATAGCATCATGATTGTCGCCAGGGAAATTTCCTCCTCCTGCCCAGCTCGAGACCTTGTCATCACACCTGCTTCCATGTCGTAGGCTAGACTCACTGCAGCCCTGAAATTATCCACACTCCTGACACCAGTGTTACGTCCCAAGTCCCCACACTGCCACAGGCTCCAACAGCAGTAGTTCAGTATAGGAAGGACGTTGTCCAGTGAGTCGTTCTTCCTATGGTCAGCCTTTAGGTGTATAGCTCACAAGATCAGCTGAGGCGAAAATAAACAATGGTTTCTTAAAGTCCACTGTCTTTATTTTCCAAATAATTCCACTTAATGCTTTCTAACTTCACTTTTCCCACCAGCACTGGAGCTATAAAAACTTTACTAAATGCAGTTGCACTTAATACTTGACAACACTTCACAATTAATGCTTGACAACACTTCACCGTTACTACACTTCACTGTTTTCTCAAGTACCGAAACTATACAAACTTCACTGACACTGCACCAACACCAAGCTAAACTTCACTCAAACTGACCGAGGCCCAACTAAACCTTTTATTGTTTCATCCCCATCCTTATATAAACTTGCATTGTTCAAGAAACTTCTAGCACGATCTCGACGGTGCAACAGTTAACAGTTACCAACTATGAGACAACCAAAACATGCCAGTCTTCTTACATTACATAACACTCTAAATCATTTAACAAATTTAAATTAAATTACATAGTTTAACGAACTTTCACGTAAATAAAACAGAGAAAAAGAGCATAAAAATTAATGCATAACTTACGAAATACAGTAACTACGCTCACTAACAGCAGGCAAATTGGCAACTCTGACTCGTACCGATACCAGCCCACGGTAAACGTCTAGAATTAGTGAGATGCTCCTCGACTTCCTAACTTGCAAATCACCCTTCGTAACAATATACTGAATATGTATTTACAGTACTGTCCAGCACTCATATTATGCTATCTTTTAATATAATTTGTATTGTCCTCCCAAATACTGAGTTTAATCAGTCATGGGGGTACTTAGTGGTAGACGAAGGTAACAAGGCAAAAAAGTATGGACAACTTGCTTTCATTATAATAGATGAAATATGCCAAGAACAGCATATCATCACTGAATACTCAGCCATGGTGGATGAATAGAATTTGAAGAAGAAAATGACTTAGATAATTAAATCTTCCAACGTAGATCCAAAGGTTTGCGTATGACAAACTTATGATGGGGCCTCTGTGATGAGTGGTATGAATAAAGATGTTCAGGTATTTTTTTTTAAGACGATACTCCAAGAGCAGAGTACACTCATTGCAACAATCATAGACTGAATCTGGTCATAGTTGGTTAAGTCTGCCAAACTAGCTGATAAATTCTTTGGATTTCTTGAGACTGTATGTTTTCATTTCCTCACATGTGCCTTATGAGTTGTTTGTTAAAAAAAAAAAAAACAAGAAATGTACCATGGAAAGCAGGTGAAGAAGCTGAAGAAACTAAGTGGTACAAGATGGTCATGCCAGGACTATTCATGTAAAGTCTTTCTAGATACACTTCCTGCAGTCATGGCAACTCTGAAAGAAACGCTGAGACGCAAACAGGAAAACGTACCCTTGATGCCAACAGCTTACTCAAGAATACTGATCATAGTATAGTTAACTCAACTGTCATGTTCACCAGCATTTTGCAGAAAACAAAGTTGTTATCTGACATGCTGCAATCTCCGTCACTTCAGCTGTCCGCTACAGCAGACATGGTTCAGATAGTTGAAGAAGACTTGGCTTCTCACAGAAATGAGGACTGCTGTCAGGAACTGTGGATGAAAGCTGAAGGTGTTCGAAATCTAGTTGATGTACACCCGCAGAAATACAGGTGAAGGGTTGAGGGTGGATGAAACAATCACTTTAGTTTTGTCTTTACATAGCTTTCCTCTGACACTTGTCAGTAAAAGTACTGATTTGGCGTTTATATTTTATCGTTTGGAGATCCACTGATATTATTTTCCACCAAGTATTCCCTGTTGCATATCAAACAGGCTATAATAGTAATACTGCATGGAGCTGTATCACTTTTATAAAGGGCTCAGGCAGGGTTTGATCTGTTAGCGTTACACCACACAGTAACATTCTCTATATTATGGGAGACGTAATGAGATCGCTAACTAAGAAATTTAGTTTTAATGCAGAGGTGTATCGTTCTGTGTGGTATGGGATGGAACAGTTGATCACCCTAACTCGACTGCCCACCAACCTGTTGTGGTGGAGGTGGCAAACAATGATGGTATACTGATGTCAATGTTTAATTTCAGTTAGTTACCTTCGTTATATTGTGGCGGCCGTGGCTTTAACAAGAAGAAGGTATCACATACTGTGGACATTTTCATTAAGACCTCTTGAATTCCGGTGACCAAAGATATTCATGCTGGTCTTACGATATCGTGTGGTAAGTCTGGGAGTAAGATATTGCCAAATCTGGTATGTTTTCTTTCTCATAAAATTCTATCACATCATTAAGAAAAAAAGAAAAAAAAAAGCTTGTAAGGAACACTAGTACAATGTGGATACGTATTTATCGGCGATTATTCTTTTTTTCCATAATAATACCTTAAAATACAGCAGCCAATCAGAATCACCGTTACAAATGACGAAGTTCATTCACAGATTTCTACACAAGACAAGACACACACACACACAACAGACACACACACAACACACATACACAGAACAACACGCAACACACACAGCCCCCTCTCACGGTCTCATTCGCCATAACAATAACCAACACATCACACAACACTGACGGGCCCGCTAAATGCATAAGGCCCGTGCATCCGCTATGCGGATGCGAATCTACAACGAACGAACGAACAGATTTCTACGCTTTACTAAGGCAGGCTACCAGATATTGCCAACCAGCTACTTGTCGTGTAGCAGGTTCATACGTCCACTGGAGTACCTGTTGAAGATCAGCCCAGAAGAGGAAGGTTAGACCCTCTAGACATATGCGGGACAGCGTGGTTCTGGAATCAACTGGCCAACAAAACATAGAAGACAGCCATGATTCACTTGAAAAGCAGTATTGTATAGACCTGTATTACGATGTATTGGGTAGCTTACTTGCCGAACGCACTCATGGTTCGATGATGGCGATAAGTTGTTCAAATCAATGTCTGTGCTACGTCCAAGTAGCTCTAAGTTTCTTCACTTTGGCACTTCGAAATCTATGGCTGAACAGCACCGTGTTGATCTTGAATACCTAGACGTAGAACTGCGACAAGCAAGAACACTTGTGCAGAAGAAATATAAGGGATTTATTGTTAGCAACGTAGCTGAACTTTCAACAGGGATGTGGACGACGACGGCCGCTCTAAGTGGACCAAGCTTTGTCAGTGACCAGAAGTGATTTTCGACACTAAATCATTTCTATATGGAGGTACTCCAGTGCAACATTCCACCCAAGAATCATGGCCTTGGCTCAATAATCTTCGCAGCCTTTGCATTTTGCACGAGTCAGGTCATAATTTTAGTGCTTATTATACTTTCTGCACTTGACCTTTGACCCCTGACCTGGCGGATATAGGTCATGCATGTACTGTACGAAGCACACTTGTTGTACTCATTAACGTCTATAAGCATGCGAAGTTTCAGTCGAATCCATCCACCCACTGTAGAGCTAGGGAACTTGAAATTCACGGAATTTCCCACCAGAGGAACAACGTTAAGGTGGCGCTGCCAGCGACTGGAGGTGAGTTTCGACATTAAATGTCACTTTTATATGGAGGTACTCCAGTACAATATTCCACTCAAGTATCATGGTCCTGGCTTAATAATCTTTGGAGCCTTAGCATTTCGCGCGAGCATAGTCGTGATTTTAGCTATTTCCACCATTTTTACATATAATGACCTTTGACTCCTGTTTTAACCAACGTGGTACATAGGTGTACAGTAGAAAGTTGTAGTGCTAGTCAGTGTCTAAAAGCATGCAAACTTTCATTCAGTTTCACTTAGCCACTGGGGACCTAAAGAGGCATTTTTAAAAACCGGTACTGGTTGCTGCGGAAGCTGAGGCCATTCTTCACAGGGCTGTCACAAAAAATAGACGAGAGAGGGGAAAAATGGATGGAACACATCCGATTGTGAATGACCTCAAAATTACGCCAAAAGAACTCAGAGCTTTCCACGCCCATTAGTAATGATATTACAGCTCAAAACGAAAAGTACGAAAAAAAAGTGTTTTCGGCCGTTTCTAGGCAATGAGTAGTTGCCTAGACACCAAAACCTTACGGACACATCAAGATAATAGGCTGGTCATTGTATCCAGGTTTGGCTGGAATCGGTTAATTCTGAAGGGTAGAAGTGCCTGCCACAATTAAACAAGAAAGAAAGGAAATACAAGAATACAAGAAAGAAACAAAGAAAATAAAAGAATGCAAGAGAGAAAGAAAGAAACGCGACTAACAATAAGGGCAGCATGGAGCTGGCCAACATTCATGAGTTCATAGGCCTATAAGGAGGCATTCCCAGATGTCTGTAAGCTCAGTAGCATTGCTCATCAGCACCACGGTAATAGGAGTTTCTCCTCAATGCGACCCATCAAAAGCTACCTTCGAAGCACCATGTCTTACACCAGACTCTCATTACATGGAGTTGTTGGGATTCACTCCAGCAGAGCAGAAGAAACTTACATGGAACATTCTGTTTCTATGTTTGCACAGAAACATAACAACAGAAATATACAGCTATTTTGAGATGTGTTTAACTGCTGCTGTTTGTAAGGTTCAGTGGTATTTGAAGACCTAGATTTGTAACTATTGTGTTATAATTAAGATTGTACCCATTAGTTTGTAAATCTTTCCCATTTGCCACATATGAAAGTGTAATTGAGATGTCATTACAAATTACTTCTTTACATTCATACGTGCATGTATGCACACTGTATTTTAGTTTAACCTGCCGAATCCCACCGATGCACGAAGCACGTCGCTACTTTTTTCCGCGGACAGACCCACCGACGTGCTTTTTTTCCGCGGACAGACCCACCGACGTTCTTTTTCCGCGGACAGTCCCAGCGACGTGCATCGTAGGTCACTCAGTTGCAAGTCCCATTGTGTGCACATTTTTCAACATTCGCGGGTGATTTTTGGTAGGCTTATGTGGGAGACCTTCCTCTACCTGCTGTCAAGTGAGGGTACTGCCTGGCCTCACCTAACCCCCTCCCCCCCTCCCCCCCACACTGGGCAATTCACCTGTTAGCAGTAACCTGGCCAGTAAAGATATGTTGCCCCACGGTCTCTCCAATGACGAAATTCACGTGAAAGTGATTCCTG
>JAGKTI010014241.1:0-21929 GCA_018397915.1 Birgus latro
ATGCCCAGTACGGCTTGTGGCCAGTACTGCAGTGCCGCTCTGGGGGGAATGCCGACAGGAGACAGACGACTGCTGGCCAGTCCTGCCTGACCGACACGCGTCTGTGTCGCGGCCCTGTGGCGGGGAAACAATTGGGGAACGGACAATGGCCGGTACCGCGGCGTTGTGTGGAGTTGTAAACTCCACACCTTACCTGCAGAGCTGTGCTTCAGCTGGAGACAAGGTGCCGGCGACTGCTACCTTTCCGGGTCCTCACCTGGGCACAAGAGGGGCGCCGGGAAGTTAAACAGGTAGGCCGTTCCTGCTCCCAGCCGCGCTGCACTGGCGGTAATCCCCCGGTGATCTGGGGGGGGTTGGGGAAGCTGGTGTCGTCTGCCCCGGTTGCAGTGTGGTTGGCGGCTCCAACCCCTTAACTCCTGTATTTCAGAATGGATCTTGAATTTGGCTTTGTTGTTTTTGCTTTTATAGACCCCATTGCATCACTCTTTTCTCCCCTTGGTGATTATTTCAGTGAGTTTTGAACATACGGTAGCACAGCATCAAAAGCCACCACTGGGGATGTTGCGGACCACATCGAACAGCTCATCCCCGGGATGTAAGGACTACACTGTCAGCTAACCAACAATATCATTGCCCTCCAAGCCTCGACTCACATCCCACACCACTGACAACCAATGTAATAAGCGAACTGAGCTCAACATGTTAACCCGTGGATTGTGAGCCACAGCTCAGGCTGTGCTGGCCATGCACCACTGCTAACTACTCCACCCCTATGCAGACTTATGCATGGCGCTACTCAAGGCGGAGAGAGAGAGAGAGAGATTTTTTCTTTTCATCGGATAATGCCCTGGATGTTTATCTTCAAGTTTATAATTGTTATGCAGCGTTTTTAGGACCGACTACTCGTTCCTCAAACATGGTGCTTAGAGTGGGGTCCTCTTTCTAGACCGGGCTGGGTACACTTAGGGCAACTAAGAGGAACTGGGCATAAAAACACTCGGCAACAAACCTGACACGTGTATTACCTTAATTCTTACAAAGACACAATACAGGCAATGGCACACTTTATACAAGAAATAAATTAACACAACGGACAGGGCCGAAGGACTCTAGGGCAGGTAAGGTAGCTGGTGCTGCTTCTGGGGGGGCCCGGCTGTAGGAGGGTGGCCCAGGGCGGCGGCCTTTGTCAGGTGTGGGACCGGCTGCTGTTAGGGCGTCCGGGGTCTTCGTTGGGAGGCCAGACAGCTACTGGGTCATCTGGGGGCCTTGTCAGGAGGCCAGCTACTGTAGGGTCATCTGGGAGGCCTCCGCCAGGAGGCCAGTCACTGCTGGGTCATTAGGGGGCCTTTGTCAGGAGGCCAGGTATTGCTGGTTTGTCCTGGAGGGGTCTGAGGGGTGGCGTGGTAGGGGCGCCTGTCTCTAGGGGGTCCCGAGGGTTGGGGCCTAAGGGCTGGGCCCGAACAGGGAGAGAAGGTGCACCTGTCGGTGCCCACTCTGCCGGGCGGGGCATCGTCGGGCTGGGAAGGGGAGGTTGCGCCCCAGGGTTCTGGGGATGTCTCGGCGGGTCCAGGGTCTGCGGTCTCTCCTCGGCTGGGCCTCCGTCAGGGGTCTACTGCAGCGTCCCATCTTCAAAGAGTCCGGCAGGGTCAAGGTCTGCCGGGGGCCTGGTTGTAGGGCATGGACCCCAGGTCTCAGGAGGCCTCTCCAAATCTTCTCCAACTGCTGCTCCTCCGATAGAGTGCTCCTGTGCAGGGAAGGGGCGAGGAAACCCGAGCAGACACAACCGGAGTTGGGCAAATATGGGAAATCCTCAGGAGGGGAAGGCACTGAGGTAGGGGACAAGGGGCAGCACGTAGCCATTCCCTCCCCGGTGCAGCTGGTGGCCATTGCTAGGTCCCCTAGGATGCAAAGAGCAGAGCGGCTGGTGGCTGTCTCCTCCCTCGTGCGGCAGGAAGCCGTCACTGAGGGTCCGAGCCCCTGGCTGGTTGTGGGCGTAGTGCGGCTGGTGGCCGTCGCCCACCCATGGGTGTGGCTAGTGGCCATCACCGGAGAGCCATGCCCTGCGAGGACTACAACTTGAGTGCAGCTGGTGGCCATCACGGGGTTGCAGGTGCAGCTAATGGCCATCTCTGAGGTGCGGCTAGTGGCTGTCACCAAGGTCCTTCCCGTGTGTGCTACAGGGATAGTGTGGCTGGTGGCTGTCACCTCCTTGGGGGCGCGGCTAGTGGCCGCCGTTGATGTTGGGAGTCTGCTGCCAGAGGTGCAGCTGGTGGCTGTCTCTCGTCCGGTGGTGTAGCTGTTGGCCACCACTGATTCCTCTTGCCTGGAGGGTCAACGCAAGAGTGGCTGGTGGCCATCTCTCCCTGTGCAAGGCTGGTGGCCATTGCCAGATGTGAATGAGGGAGGGAAGCAGCGACTGAGCGGCTGGTGGCCGTCTCCTGCTGGCTGTCTGGGGCTATAGCAATAGGCCCACCCTGAACCTGGCGAGAGATGGTCTGGCTGAGGTGTAGTGCACCATGACTGCTACCTTGGTGTTGAGGCACCTGAGCGTGAGAGGGGTGTAGGGGATAGGTACAGATTGGCCCTTCTCGTGCTGAGCCCGTGCTCACTGCATTTACACCTCGGTTGTCTCCTCCTAGAGTGATTGTCGCGTCCAGGTGGGGCGTTTTGGTGGTGTACATTTCAATAATAAAAACATTTTTTTTTTTTTCATTTTTTCACTACTCCTCTGTGTAAACTTACGCATGGCCCTATGCAAAAACAGTGAGATTATTTTTTTTCTTCACCAGATGATGCCCTGGATGTTTCTCTTCAAGTTTATAATGAACAAAAATGTAAAAAAGTAACTCTCTTCATTTTTTGCAAATCACGGGGTGGGATAAAAAAAAAAAAGGTAATTGCGCAATCCATGGGTTAATCACTGGTAAGTTCATAACTATCTATCCAGGGACATGCCTTGAGAAGAAAGCAAAATGGGGTTGTTCGCCAATTGATGTATGCACAGCACCGTTCAGAACACGTCGACATTCACTCAAGAATTTGGGCCACCACAGGGGATGACCTTTACACAGGTTTGCCAGTATACTTTTCATGGTTTTGCCAATCCTCTCCGAGATGCTATTCGCACTGGGGTGATATGGAGTCGCATAGCCTATTTTGATGTTGTAGGAGGAGCAAAGGTCTTTGAATTGTTGTCAGGACCCCATAGACATACAAATACTCTGAGAAGTTAGCATACACCTCACCCGTAGTGTTTGTAAAATTTGACAAACCTACTGTAGTAGGCCTGAACTGTCAGCATGTAACGGTATCCTTGGGTTCCAGCACACATATGAGATCAGTACTGATCTGGCCGAGGGGCTTGTGCACGGGGGGCAATGCCTGCCATTTCTGTTGTAACCCAGAGATACCTTTAAATTGCTGACAGCTTTTACATTCTAACACATACTCATCTGTACTCTAAGATTTGGCCAGCAGAACATTGTTTCAGTCTTGTGAATTGATTTTTTTTCCACCCTAAGTGTCCTGACTCTTGAGCATGTACTAAACTCAAAGCAGACTTCTTTAATTCCCGTGGGACTACTAGTAAGTAGTAGCAGTAGTAGTTGTTCCCTAGGCAGTCTGGCCAAACAGCCCCGAGTCCCTGAGAAAGGCCATGGCCGAGACCGGGCTTTTCCACAGAGCTCAAGGAGTGTATGTTGTATTGGCGTAGGTGAATCTGTACAATGCAGTCTTCCATAATGTGCTTAAAAGTATGGGGTGCTGTTTTACATTTTGGACAGGCATCAGCAATGGAGTCATTCAGCCTCTTCTGGTAACTTAAGAGGCATGGATTATGCCCACATCTCAGCCTGGCCAGGTGTACCCTGCCCTCACGAGGCAGATAGGATTCAGGAAGCTGTGCATGCAGCTGTGTGTTGTCTTTAAGTTACTGAATGGAGCCATTGGAGTGGTGAGTGATATGAGTATGGATATGTTTCTGGAAGCTGGTCTGAGGCGGGCGAAGGGGGAGAGATGACAGTATTTGTGTACAATATCGTGTGCTGCCTGTTGTTTTGATGTTCCTTGGTGTGTGTGGATGTGCTGTAATGTAGAGTAGTGGATGTTGTGGGTTAGTGGAGGCTGCAGCAAGAATTTGGGTGCTTCTTATGCGGCCCCATGGCCTTTGGTTCCTGCTTCCTTGCATTTAAAAAAAAAAAAAAGTGGTCCTTGACTTTGAGGACTGGTTTTTTGATGTAGATGGTCTGTTGGTGTAGTAGCTGTGCAGTCTGTGATTATTTTTAGGGCCTTATTCTGTATGGTCTGTTGAGTATTGTGGTGTGTTTTAGTGAGGTTAGGAGCCCAAGTAGGGCTTGCATAATTCATCTATCTATCTATCTATTGCCAGACACCATAATCCCATAAGGGGTGGCCATTTGACTCTGAGTTATTTATTTTACGGGGAGGGGCACTAACCCTCCGCCAACCCACTTGTTGACACGTAGGGAGCACGTATGGTTTGGTTATATGGTTACCACCCAGCATTGTAAATGGTTTCTGGGCTTACAGGAAACCATTTGGCTTGTCACTCAATGTAAAGCCACCTGTAAAGGAAAGAAAAGCAGTAAGAAGTGACAGGAAAGATGGGAGAAATAGGAAGAGGGGAGGGCAGGCACAGAAAAAGAATGATAAAGGCTAAGGAAGAAGTAGGCAGCACTACATCAAGTGAGTGGATGATGGTCACCACCTACCACTACATAATTCATCACTGAACGTATATATTGTTTGTATACTGTGGTGGTGGTTTCTTTGTTGTGTCCAAATGTTGTATGGTCAAGTGACCTCAAGGTGTTAATTTATTGTAAATGTTTGTGATGTGTTGTTTAAATGACATTGATGTGTTTACACCAGGGATTTTGTGTGTGTGTGTGTGTGGTTGGGGAGTGTTGTTTATGGTGAGGTGTGGAATGTGACTGTGTTCTGCTGTTCATTTAGTGAGAAGGGTCACTGTAGATTTGGCTGGGGCTATTTTGAGCCGGTTTGTGGTGAACCATTCGTGTAGTATGTTGAGGGAAGGTTGCAGGATGTGTGTATCTGTGTTTGCATTTTGGTGTGTACATGTAAGTGTTATGTCATCTGCACAGGAAGCTATGTGTATCTGTGGGGTGTGGGGTGTGGGTATGTCGTGCATGTATAGATTAAAGAGTGTAGGGAACAAAACAGATCCTTGGGGGATGCCATTTGTGAAGTTTCTGATGTTCGAAGACTGACCAGCAAATGTTACATGTGCACATCTGCCTGCTAAGTAGTTTGCCAGTCAACTTTTTGTTGTTGTGCATGTTGGTGTTGAATATTTTGTTTGTGAGGTTGTGGTGGTGGATGGCATCAAAAGCTTTGCTAATGTCTATTATGACTAGGAGTGTTCTGTGTGGTGGCCTAGCTAAATTCATGCCATCAAAAACTCTCTGTGTAAGGTCTGTAAGAAGAGTGTATGTGGAGTGTAGCGGCCTAAAGGCATGTTGTGATGGGGCTAGGGGTGTGTGAGGTGTAACTTTATTGAGGCGAAGATGCACTGTTGTAGTACCAGTCGTTCAGTGACTTTAGAGGGGGTGCAGAGGAGTGTGATGGGGCGGTGTGAGGAAGGTAACGTGAGGTCTTTGTTGGGTTTAGGGATAGTGATGATAATGCCATGCTTCTAGATGTTGGGTATTATGTTGTGTGAGTAGCTATAGTTTGATATGCTGGTGAGTGCTTGTGTGCCTTATGGTCCAAGATGTTTAAGGTGAATGTTGCTAATGTTGTCTGGTCCACAGGGAGATGAGTGCTTAAGGTTGCTAATGATGTGCTTCGTCTGGCTGTGATTGGAAGGTGCGTAGTCTGGTTCTGTGGGGAACTGTCTCTTACGTCGGATGATACGTCAGTCGTCGTGGGTTTAGATGGCTGACATGTGAAAAGTGATTGATGAGAGTGTTTGCTTGTTGTTTGTTTGAAGGTATGGTGTCTGTTGTTGTGATGGCAGTGTGTGATTGTGTAGTGTTGCTGTTGGAGAGTGTGATGCTGTTTTGTGTTTTGTAGAGTTTGCTGGTGTTTGTTTTGTGGTCAAGTGTCTCGTTTCATTTTGTTTTTGAAGGCTTCAACATGCTGGCACACGTCAGCCTTGGTCACCTTATGGCGGCTCTCCATGCTGCTTGATCTATGACAGCCTCCCTGTTCAATCCCTTAACCCTGAGGTCACAGTTAATGACCTCGTCCCAAGTCTTTCATGGTCTACCCCTTGCAACCCCACCCCCAGTACTAACACTTCTCACCCTTTGCACCGATTATCATTCACATCCTCTCCACAAGCCCAAACCATCTCAAACTACCTCTCCTCATCACAACACCAATACACTCCAGTCCCATCCTACCTCTCAGCTCTTCTATCATAAACCCAGCCTGGGGCCCCCAGGCCTTGCATGCAGGGACGCACTGTACATCCACCTAATCATTGTCATCTCTGTACATTTGAGCCTACAAATATCCTCTTCCTTTACTGCCTAGGTCTCACTACCATACAGCATCACACTCCTAACACATGCTGCATACAAAGACCCCTTAGCACGCAAAGAGAGTCTTCTCAATGTCAGGAGAGGCAACAGCTTCCTGAACTTCTTCCAACTACTTCTCACCCTAGCCACAGAGCACATGACATGTTTGGAGATAATTATTCCAGTTTAGTGTTTGCTGTTCTGATATTTTATTGTTTATTTGAGTGTTGAGTTCTTGTATTTGTTGTACGGTGTCTTGTGTATTTGGTGTTGAGTGGTGTTGCAGTGTGTCCCATTGACTGATGAGGCCTTGAATTTCTGGTGTGAAGTTGGGGGTTGTGTCTTTTTCTGTTGCCTCTAGGGATGTGTCTTTTGTCTGCCTTTTGTATAATTGTATTGAAAGAGTGCACAGCGTTGTTGATGTTTGTGACAGATGTACTGTTTGATGTTTCGAAATGTTCTGTTTCAGTTGTGAAGGCCTCCCAGTTGGCTGTCTTATAATTAGTGTATGTGTGTCTGTGGCCAGCTGGGATGATTCTGGTTTTGGTAGTGATGATGATTGGAAGGTGATTAGATCCAAGGGTTATGACCACTCTCCAGGTGTTGTGGGGGCAAGGTTTGGGGAGCAAAAGGTGATATCTGGGGATGATGGGAGGAGGAGGGCGGCTTGGTGTGGGATATGGGTATGTTCATGGAGATTATTCAGTATGAAAAGATGATCTGTTTGGGTCTGTAGTACCAGCCCTCTGTGTCAGGTTGTTGACATTCCAGGCCAATGCCTTGGCGTTGAAATCACCACCCAGGATGATGTTGGATATGTTAGTGATGTGGTGTATTTGTGGAAAGTAATTGTGTGGTACTGTGGGGGACGACTTGGGGGGAATGTATGTGTTGGCGATTGTTATATGTGATTTGTTACCAGTGCGTATTTTAATTGACTGTATTTCTGTTGTGGTGTCATGTGGGGGAAGAAGTGACTTTGTGTGTGCACCGGTATCTGAAAAGTTGATGGGTTTGTGTACCAGGGTGATGAGTCCACCGCCACCACCGTCGGCCCAGTCTTGTAGTAAGTGCACTGGTATCTGGAAATTTGATGGAATTGTGTACTAGGGTGATGAGTTTACCGCCATCGCCGTTGGCCTTGTCTTGTGATAAGTAATATAGGCTGCCATTCTTCTTAGCTGCTAACAAATACAAAATTCCTTGTTCTACAGCAAACTGATTTAGGGTGGTGCAAGGATAGTGATATTTAGGGACTGCACCACCATCTAGGTAATCTATCATATCTTTCTACCTTGCCTCTTTGCATTGGGCCTCTCTCATCTCTTCTCCTAGCCATCTCTCGTCTGGCTCCCATCTTAGCACTCTCACTGGTCTACTTAACTGGTCTGCGGCCATGTTCTTCCTACCCATCTTGTAGTCAATGTCAAACCTGTACTCATGCATTTCCAGCTTCCACCTGTTCATTCTAGGTGACTTCGTTTTCTTTTTCAATACAGTTACCGTACTAGAGGCTGGTGATCAGTCCTAATGGTGAAGTGACTACCCCTCAAATAATGATGGAAACTCCTGCATAGATTGAGCAGCATGGAGAGCCGCCATTAGGTGACCAAGGCCAGTGCATGCAAGCATGTTGGAGCCTTCAAAAACGAAACAAAGCGAAGACTTTAACAAGTCACCACTCATTCCTCCACTAAAATCTTCAAACGGCAACATTTCAAATGACCTGCGAGGTAAAGCGAATACCCATGCCAGTTTGCCAGACATTCTGTGTTAGAGGAAGCCAGCCAGAACGTCCTAGTACTAAAACCTGATTCTCCCACTTAAAATACATGCTAGGTACATAAAATCCATCCGAGACAATTTACCAACTAAAAAAGCTCCAGGCCCAGATGGAATTCCAACAGTTTTGAAAAAGTGCTCCCCAGAACTAGCTTCTGCTCCAGCCAAATTATTCAGACTATGCATACGTACTTCTTCATTCCTTAAATCTTGGAAAGAAGCCAGTATCCGCCAAAAGCTCCTCTGATCCTTCTGATTACAGACCAATAGCTATCACATATTCTCTTGGTAAAGTATTTGAAATCATTATGAATAAGCACATATTTAAACATCTTCAATCCAATAACTTAATTAGTGATAGACAGTATGGTTTTCATCATGGAAGATCCACCATTGGTATGCTTAATCTCCTGACCCCCACCATCCAATAATCAGTTGACCATGGAGAAACTCATGCAGTAGCCCTTCATATTTCGAAAGCTTTTGACAGAGTGTAGCACTGTTCCCTGCTATCCAAACTCCCTTGCTATGGACTAACGTCTTTTGTTCCTCTGCTTTCCTCATATCTCAGCAACAGAAAGATAAAAGTAGATGATGTATATTCCAGTTTCCACTCAATAAATGCTAGTGTGCCACAAGGATCAGTTCTGGCTTCATCCCTATTACTAATTCATATTAATGATCTCTTATCTGTCACCCATAATCCCATCCATTCATATGCAGATGACTCAACACTTCACAGTTCATTCACACTTAAGCACCCATTCACAAAGTTTAATATCTCTAACTCACAACTCAGTACAGCCATCTCCATAAATCAAGACTCATCTAGGATCACTGAATGGGGACAAAATAACCTTGTCTCATTTAATGCTAGTAAAACCAAATATACTGCATACAATTTACCAACAGATATTGCCAGATTCCAATATTACCTTCAATGCTACTAACATGCCTGTCTCCAAAAGTATTGAAATTCTCGGTATTGCACTTGACAATGACCTCAGCCTAACCACTCAGGTCAGATCACTTGCTAAAACCACTTCAAAGGAACTTGGATTATTGTACAGAGTAGCTTCTTCACTGACGAGCAGTTGGCTATAGTTTATACGAGTCATGTGCGCTCTCAGCTGGAATATTGCTCACCCTTGTGGAGTGAATGTGGGCAGGTTGCACTAAAGCAACTAGACAAAATTAAGAACAAAGCTGTTAGAATTATTAATAACCCTGCTATTACAAATAAACTACCTCCTTTACAGATAAGAAGGAATGTTGCCTCCCTTGCATTATTTTACAAATACTTTTATGGCAAATGTTCAAAGTTGTACCCATTGTGCCACCTCTCCATTCCTTTTCCTATGCTACACGGGCATCTGGTAGTGCTCATGACTGGCATGTCACACTGCCATATTGCAGAACTTCTGCCTATCAGAAATCTTTTATTTCCCGAACTGCATCTTTCTGGAACTCACTCCCCCAGAGTTGTTTCTTGTCATGCTACATTTTTCAAGGTCCAACTTCTTGTCCCTCAGACACGTATGCTTGTGGCAAAGTATTATCATGCCACGTCTCTGAGGGCCGACCTCTAGTTCCTCAAACACGTAGGTCTAGGGTTGGGTTCTTTATCAAGACTGGGTCGGGGATTCCCGGTCCAGCGGCGGTGGCGGCAACATCTCCTCTCCTCTCTCACCATGGCCTCATCTGCTTCTGCCTACGACCCGTTGAGGGGGGCGAACCACAGCAGTACTGGGCCTGCTGGAGGAGAGCAGTTAATCCAAGGCATTGTGAAGTGGTTCAGCGTAGGGGCGGTGTACGGGTTCATTCGGCGCCAGGACACTGGTGCTGATGTATTCGTACATCGCTCTGGCATCGCTGCTCCCTCTCCACAGTGCCCCTTGCTCTCTTTAGCTAAGGGCGAGATGGTCGAGTTTCACGTCGTCCAGACGTCGAAGGGTCCCGAGGCTAGGGGCATCACCGGGCCGGGAGGTGCTGCTGTGAAGGGCGTTGCTCCTTCACGGCGGTGCCCCTCGGCTCGTGGTGGCCGGCTGAAGGATCTCCGTCGTTATGGAGGAGTGGACATGATCATCGCCATGTGCATCGCGACGGCGAAGGCTTTCTGTGGTGATGACAGGGAGGCACTGCTTGTTCTTCTCCCCCAGATTTTTTAGAAGAACGGGCTGCCGCGCCTTGTCATCCCTCAGAGCTTCGCTCGTGATGCGCGGCCTGCCCTTCGTCAGGAGCGTCCCTCCACCACGCTGCGGCCTCCCAAACCTCGCACAACACCGCGACAAAGGCTGCAGCTCGACGCTCCTCTTACCGGAGCAAGTACTTCCTCCACCACTACTTCTGCTCCGCCCCTGGACGCTGCGCCCTTGCCTACCACGCTCGTGGACGCCACACCCACCAGTGACCACCGCCCGCCGTCAGCAGCTTCGAGGAGGACCGCCTCTCCCGATCCTTCCATCCTTCGGGATGAGGATGTCCACGCCCCTCTTTCACCACCGCCAGCTGCTGTCGTTCGGGCCGCGCCTTCTACTCCTGACGGTGCACCTGCGGCAGACCTCCAGGCCACTGTGGAGGCTCCTGCATCTCCGTCGCCTCCTCCTGCACCCAGGAAAAAGAAGAGGAAGGGGAAGAAATCTCAGCCTCCAGCCGAGGAGATGGAGATAGACTTTCCATGTCTCCCACCCTCTCCTCCTCCCCCTTCCACTTCCTCTGCCTTCGACCATGACCATGACCAGGTCTTCCAGCCTTCTCAGGACTCCAGCCTCCAGCCTTCTCAGACCTCCAGCATCGACCTTGCCACGCTTCTCGACCCTCAGGTCGTCGCCGATGACATTCTCGCCGGGTTGAAGAGGACATGCCCTTCACTTTATTACAAGCTCACCACCCCAGTATATCCTCCAAATTAAATTTTTATCAAATTTCAAGTCAAGCTTCAAGCTTCTCCTGTTATTCTTTGATATTTACTCTTACGGGCTCTCCACCCTGAGCCCGTGCCACATTCGTG
This sequence comes from Birgus latro, assembly GCA_018397915.1. Taxonomy (NCBI): domain Eukaryota; kingdom Metazoa; phylum Arthropoda; class Malacostraca; order Decapoda; family Coenobitidae; genus Birgus; species Birgus latro. The sequence goes on from JAGKTI010014241.1 coordinate 11,299, forward strand.
TGGCGAATCTAATCATCATCATCATCAAGACTGGGTCAGCATGCAAGGGAAGGGACAAGGCACAAAAACTCGGCAGGAACCAAACAAACAAACATATATTATCAAAGTTACAATTCCAGATACAGAGTTGATATTATACACAATCACTGGAAATAGGTCAGGTGGTCACTGGGTAAGGGACAAGTCACTACAAAATCTAGAGGTCACTTTACGGGTTGCAGGGAATCTATGGTAGTATCGTTATTATATACAAATTACAGACACAGCACTAGTACACAAGGTTAGTACAATTACTTTGGCTTTTATACACAACAATATTGCAACACTGAGTTTGGATCTTAGGCCGCAAATACACTTTATTGATATTCTGCCCTGGTTACCATTTGAGACTTTATGCGAGGGGGCACACTAACTCAGATATCACAGGTAGGACAAATTAGTATTATACATTTAGGTTAATAGTTACAATCATACTACATATTTCTGATAGGCACAGTGTCTGGTGTTTTGACCACACTTTGGGACTGGATTGTAATTTATGTACATAAGGTTGAAATACAAGGGCTAACGAGTTAATATTCAAAGGGTGGTGGTTTATATGACACTGGTATATAGAGATATATATGTAATCACATACATAGGGATTGCGGCACGTGCAGTTCTATAATACACACACTGTAAGTATCACAAGATCACTGTGGCTGGTTACCTTGCGTTAGACACTGTTCGCGTCACAAATACGAGATCAGTATCTACCAACTCACATGCGGTAGTCTATCACACTCACGACACATTTACCGTTCTTCTTGTAGGAGATACTGGACGGGCGTGTGCAACTATGTTTCCCGAGCTTCTCTGGCTGGTGGTGTGACAGGAGGCTTACCTTTCCTGGAGCCCCGCCAGGGTGTGTGGGGCTCGGGACTGGGGCCAAATAGAGAGAGGAGGCGGGCCTGACAGCACCGGCTCTTGGGAGTGCCGGGCGGGTCTCCCGTGTCAGGCAGGTCTCGCCCTGGGGTCCTGGGTATGCCCTGGGGTGTCTGGGGACCAGAGTCCCTCGCACCTAGGGTAGCCATCGCAGGGGAGCAGCGGCAACTTCCAGGAGGGGGAGTCGCCGTCAGGGTGACATTGCAGCAACCCAGGGTCGTAGGGGTCGCCGTCAGGATACATCTGCGGCAACCCTTCTGCCAGGACTTCTGTCGGGGTGGCCACCCTGGAGGGGCGGGCTGGAGGGCGAGAACTCTGAGGCTCTGGATGGGACCTCACCAGTAGTCCTCCGGTAGAGGGTCTCTCCGATGATCGCCTCCGATGGTAGAGGGAGTGTATCCCACCCGGCCACAGGAAGGTAGGTGGGCCAGGCAAGGGACCTCCTCAACGGGAGATGCCCTGGAGACAGAGGATGAGGAGCAGACAGTGGCCTGCTCTACTCCCCCTGTGCGGACGGTGGCCAACACGGCGGTTCCACTGCCCCATTGGACTACAGGGAAAACATGAGTGGGAGCTCGCTGTACCACGCCTCCTGAAGGGGAAAGGGGACCTCCTGTAGGGAAGAAGTGGACTAGTGCCAACTCTGCCTCGAGCCCAACACGGACAGTGGCCTGTGTCGTGGTCCCACAGGAGGAGACAGCAGAGGGGCGGACAAAGGCCTGCCCTGCCTCGTTCCCGACATAGACGGTGGCCTGTGTTGCAGTGCTGCCCTTGGGGAAGACAGCAGGAGAGGAGCGGACGGTGGCTGGCACTGCCTTAACCTGATATGGACGGTGGCCTGTGTCGTGGCCCTGCAGAGGGTTGGCAACTGTGGAGCGGACGGTGGCCTGCTCAGCCTCTGACCTGACACGGACGGTGGCCTGTGTCATGGCGTTGCTCGGGATTGATTTAACAATCCCGCCCCTAACCTGGCAAGGATGGCTTTCGCCGAGACCTAGGTGGCTGTTACTGCCTACCTTGCTCAGCGTTGGTTGGGAGCGAGAGGGACACTGGGGACTCGGACAGGTAGGTCGGTTCTGCCTGGAACTTCTCCCTCCTCACCCTACCCCCGTCCCTCACCTCCGACCTCACCTCAAGATGCATCTCCCGTCACCACACCACCATCGCAAGCCGAGCCACCCAGCCGCAGGACTCCGAACCTACCCCCAAACCTCTCACCACACCTCCACCAATACACACCACCTCCAGCCTCCCACATCCCACTGCCGGCATCCTCATCACACCCAGCCACCATGCGACGTGTCCACTCGCCACCAACACCAGTCCTCAACACCACAATGACCCAATCCGCCCACCTTTCACACCCCCGACATCACCCGCACCACACAAACTACCCACCCTACACACCCAAACCTCCACCCGGTGCCCCACCCCACCCTCAGCAACAGATCAACAGTCACTACCATACTCCTTTTACTACTTCTCACCCTCCCCTACCTTCTTACCCCCTGCAACCTTCTCCTCCCCACCCCTTAGCACCTCACCCTCACCCTTGCCCACACAAACCTCACCACCAGATGTGCCACTCACCACCACACCACCAACCGAGCCGCACAGCCCCACAACACCAAGCCAAACACCACCACACCCCCCTTCACCTCCACATCCACACACACCATGCACTGCCACCCACTCTCCACCTCACCTACCCACTACTCACACTCCACCCCTGGCCCACCTCCTGGGCAAAACCACCACCTCATCGCCACCTTCTGCACCTCGCCATCGGAAACTCTGCCTCCCACCACTCCCACACTGCATTCCCGCACACCACCCACCCTGGTTCTAACTACCACCACAACCCGCTCCGGTCGTCTCTTACACCCGCGATATACATCCACACCCACACCCACCACATCGCCCACCACAAGCAAACCACCCACACCAACACCCAACACAACCCCCATCACCCTTCCTATACACCAAGCCCGGTGGAAGATTCTACCCCGCCAAATCCCCAGGGGAAAGATGTCCTTGCCCCCAACACCCAAGCATAAAAGATGACCAGCACTGCAACTAGCAAGCATTCAGCCAGGAACCACCACGCTGTCCACCATGCAAATACAACGAGTGACCTGGCTCCCGCCTCATGGACAGCACCGAGTACGGGGCACCCAACACCTCCTCCAACTCCTCCACAACTCACACCACGCCTCCACACTCCATGTGGCATACATGCCCCACCAGCTACCCAACCTCACCACACTACACTGGACTGCTTTCCTGAACCATCTCACACCAACACAACAAACCACCCTCACAGACACATACCACCTCCAGCCATGAGGACGTGACTTTTCCCCCAACGAAGGTGGTGAAATACAAGCAGAAGGGGGAAAAATCAGTAAGGCGGACCACACAAGCCCCCCATCCGAGCAGAGACAGAAAACGTTAGGGAGGCAGACGACACTAGCCCCCCCACCCGAGGAGGAACCAACAGGGAGGCAGGTAAGGCACGGAGCATTTCCGGGCAGGACCAGCCTACCTGTACCACTGCCATATGTCCGTCTCGTTCCCAACCAACACCGCGCAGGTTACACAGTGGAAATCACCTTGGCTCCGGCTGGAGCAGCCCTAATTGGGTAAGGGTCGAGATTGTCCTCACAATCCTGAGTAGCGCCACGGCACAGGCCACTGTCCATGCCGGTTTGGAGGAAGTGCAGGCCATCGTCCACTCCTCAGCTACCATCCCCTGCAGGGTCGCGACACAGGCCACTGTCCGTGTCAGACTAGAGGAAGAGCAGGTCATCGTCTGCTTCTCTCCTGCAGTACCCCCCAGGGGCAGCACCACAACACAGGCCACTGTCCGTGTTGGGTCTGAGGTAGGGCAGGCCATGGTCCGCCCCTCAGCTGCCATCTCCTGCAGGACTGCGACACAGGCCACAGTCCATGTCGAGCTTGAGGCTTAGCCGGCCATCGTCCGTTCCTCGCCTACAGGAGGTCCACTCCCCTCTTCACGGAGCAGGGTAGAGCAGGCCACCGCCCGTTCTCTCCCTGTAGTCCGAAGAGACAGGGGAACCACTGCGTCAGCGTCAGGACACATGGGGGAGGCAGAGCAGGCCATCGTCCGCTCCTCTTCCTTTGTCTCTAGGGCATTCTCTGAAGAAGGTGTCCCTTGCCTGGCCCACCACCCCTCCTGTGGCCGGGTGGGACATCTCTTCTCTCCCCACAGAGATGATCCCCTGGAAGACCTGATGGTGGAGGAGTGTTGGCGAGGCCCTCTTGGTAGTCCCGGAGTCCTCGCCCTATAACCGGCCTCCCGAGGACACCTGGTTCAGTCCTGACTGAGATGTCACTGCAGCCCTATCCTGACAGCAACTCCTACTGCCTGAGGTTGCCGCGGCTTTACCCTGACGGCCCACCACGAAAGTCCCATGCCTCCTACAGGAGGAGCAGTGCCCAGTGACTTATTCCCTACCGGACCAGACAGCGTAAATCGCCCAAGAAGACCTAATGACTAGTCTGTATCAGTGTATAAGTGCCATGTCCTGTAATGTGAAGTCAGTGCCCAAGTTATCATACAAGTGACCCCTGTTATATTATAATTTCAGTGTCAGAATCTTGTTGTAAATATTAATGCTATATCATAACTGTAACGTACATTCTCAAGTCCTGTTATAAGTGGTCTGTATGTCAATGCCCCCATGTCCATTATATTTCTGTTTTGTGCCATCTGTCCTGTGTATTTGTGTAATATCATATCTTCCCCTGGAATTGTGAATCTGGTTAATATATGTTTGTCGGTTTGGTCTCAGCCGAGTTTTTATGGTTCTATCAGTTGTATGCACTGACCCAGTCTTGCCATAAACCCTAGCATAAGCACACATGTTCGAGGAACAAAGAGTTGACCCTTGAAAACGTAGCATAACAATCAATGGTGGGCAGTGCAAACGAAAAAGGACCTTGCGCAAGCGCAATGCGCAATCCACAGTTCACTACCATGCGGAAGCACAAGTGCGCAATATGACTAACATTTAGCTTGTGCAATGTCGCAAAGCGCAAGCGCAAACCATTTGCATATATTCGTGGGAATTACTGTAAAATATTGAGATATTTACCTAAATTAGCATACTTACTTACTTACTTTTACTTATTATTTTCTAATATCTGTAATTTGCGCAAGTGCACAATCAAATATTTAGCTTGCGCAATTTTGCAAAGTGCTAGCGAAAACCATTTGCATATATTTGTGAGAATTACTGTAAAATATTGTGATATTTCAATAAATTAACATACTTACTTTTATTTATTATTCTATCTATCTATTGCCAGATGCCTTAATCCCGTAAGGGGTGGCCACTGGCTACAAACAACAAATTGCCTTCATGTCACCCTGTCCCCCGCCATTTCACTACCCTGCTTCCAGCTCACACACACTCCTCTCTCATACCCTTCTCTTCTCCATCTCATCCTTGGCTTCCCCCTCCCTCTCACTCACATAGACTTTCCTCGTTAGTCTCTCACTTTCCATCCTCTCCATATGGCCAAACCACCTTAATGTGTTTCTCCTAACGCTTCCTATCACATCCACATCCACACCACAACGATACTTCACTTCATCTGTCAGTCTGTCTCGACATGCTTCTTTCAAATAACTCATTTATTTCCATTCTCTCGGTCATCTGAATTTCACACACTGCATATGGCTGCCAAGACTGGGCAGTACAGCCGGTACTCCTGGTACTGGGGGCATCCGTTACTGACAAATTAAATTGAAATTATTTACTGTGAAATAAAATGATTCACTTCACACACACCAAGTGACTAAGGCAATAGGACTGGAGCAAGGCGTTGTTAACTCGTGGAAGTTCATACGAGGAGTGAGCGAAGCGGAGGGGTACAGAGAGGGAAACAAAGGCTGTGATGTTGCCAGTTTTACTTTTATCTGCATTTTCTCAAGACTTCCTATTTAATAATTTAATATTGATATACAATAGCATGTGCAATTCCTTACAAAAATCATTAAAACATATTAATTAAATAAAATATCCTTAGCCTAATAAATTATTAGGCTGTGGATATTTGATTTAAATAATATGTTTTAATGATTTTTGTAAGGAATTGCATATGCTACTCCTAATAAATAATGTATTTTTAATTTATTATTATTTTTTTTGAACTGTAATACTAATGTTGAAGCATTTTAAGAAATGCTACTACCCTCCCGCCTCCCCCCAACAATCCAGCCCTCGCGACCCAGCCGAGCCTCCCCATCCCTTGTCCAGCCATGCGGGCAGCTCCCAAGACCAAGTGTGCACAATCCACAGGACACGTGCACAAGGCAGGTGCACAAGCGCAGATTCATTTGTGCAAGCACAACTAAATTTGCGCTTGCGCACCTGCCTTTTCATGTGCAAAAGCGCAATATTGTGCATGGTCTTGTGTGGTGCGCAAACGATATTCACCGGAGCGCAAGGGTGTGCAATTGCGCTTTGCGCAAGTCCTTGCGCACCTGCCCAGCAATGATAACAATAAATATAAATGTGTTAAAATAAGAAGAGCTGTAGGTTTAAATAATCAGCGGCCATTCTGCAGCTGTGAATCAAACACATCCTACCCACCCCATACTGGCCATACATCTCAGCTGCACAGGTCAGTCAAACAGGGTATAGACAGCTTCATGCCAGCATAGCGAATGGTAGTACTAGCTGTTTTTGCTATGTAAACGTGTCCAGAATACTCAAGTAACAAATGGCCAAAGAGGTGGACTTTAAGACACTGTTGTGAGACTGAGACTTGGGAATTCACCAGAGATGATCCTGCACCATGTGCCATTTGTGAGGCACCTGCAGAACACACACTGCATCACTATATAATGGATTGCCCAATTACAGCGAGGTATAGAAACCCATGACTTGCTGAATGAGCAAATCTCATGGTTAAGTCAGTGAAAATATGTTGCTTCCGATTCTCTGTGAATATCCTGAATTTATACCTAAGTTCTAGAAAGCACTACATTCATAACATATGTAGTTACACATACAAATACTTGCTATTCTTCAATTTATCTTACATTTATCGTCAACATGCACTACGTTACTCATCACTGTGCATTTCTTGCTTGTATATTTACATCATAGCCTACATCGTACACTACCTAGCCACTACATCGTAGCCTACATCATACACTACCTAGTTGCAAGCAAATGTACTACTACTGAAGCCAATGTAAAAAAAATGCTAGTGTTTACTTATGAAGGACATGTACAAAATAAATTACTAAAAGTGTTATACTGTTGAAAGTGCAACTCCTTGTCCTTTGATCATGAGCTACTGGGCTGGGGTTCTTTTCTAGACCGGATCTAGTGCAAACAACTATAGGAGCAGGGCATAAAAACTTGCCTCAACCAATATTACACGTATATTACCTTTGGTTCACACAGTACCGAATACAATACAAATAGAATATTTTCACAATACACTATTCAGGGTAAAGGCACAAACAGGACAAGAGGACTCTGGTCTGGGCTACTGAAGGCTTGGGCTGCTCACAGGTGTCGGCCAGGCGTGGGAGGGGTCCAGTCAGGTGTGGCCCCTCGCACGAGGCACGGGACTACTGCCGAGTGCCGGGTCGTCCGGACTTAGGTGTTGGGCGGAGTGGAGGGAGGACCTCTCCTGGTGGGGCCTCGGTGGGGAGTTCAGCTCTCAGGGCTAGGACCAAATAGGGCAAACACGTGCACCTGTCTGTGCCCGCTCATGGAGGTGGGTCTCCGGCCGACAGGGCTGGGGAGGTCACGCCCCGGGGCCCTGGGAGTGTCCGAGGGCTGCGGTCTTCCTCGGGCTGAGTCGCCGTCAGGTGTGGTCTGCGGCATCCCTTCCTCTGGAAATCCAACAGCGAGGGGTGTCGCCATGGTGCTGGTTGTAGGGTGTGGACTCCCAGGCTCACTACAGGGCCTCGCCAGATCTCCTCCAGTCACAACTCCTCCTGGGGGCTGTCTCTGTGGGGAGAGAGAGAAAGGTGTCCCACGTGGCCACAGGAGTGGTGGGTTGAGCGAGGGACGTCCTCCATAGGGGAAGTCACAAGGTTAGAGGACGAAGGTTGGATGGTGGCCGATCCTTCCTTCCCGGCGTGGACGGTGGCCGTTGCTGTGGTTCCTCCAACCCCAGGGACAACAAGCAAAGGGTGCACGGTGGCCGTCCCTTCCTTCCTGGTGAGAACGGTGGCCGTCACCACGGCCCTGCTCCCTGTGGGGGTGGCAGACGAAGGTCGGACGGTGGCCAATCCTTCCTTCCCGGTGCGGACGGTGGCCGTCGCCATGGTTCTGCCCTTCTCTGGGTACGCAGCCGAGAGGCGTACGGTGGCCGGCTCTCCTTCCTGACGTGGATGGTGGCTGTCATCGCGGTGCTGTCTGGGGCTGTGGTATCACAAGCCCCACCCCAATCCTGGCGAGAGCTGGCCCGACTGGATAGTAATCTGCCAGGACTGCGTTCTCTGGGTGGTGCTGGTTGAGGGCGAGAGGGGCGCAAGGTAGTAGGGGATGTAGGCCTGTTTAGCCCTGGGCCTTTGCGTGCCCTATGTGCCTCCCGGTGGTCTCCTCCTAGGGTGGGTGTTTTGTAACCCTCCCTGTTGTTCCTCTGTGGGGTGGGTGTTGCACCACTCCTCCCTAGGTCTCCCGTCGGGGTGGGCATTTAAAAAAAGTGATGTGTGAGAGAGAGAGAGAGAGAGAGGTGTCGTACTGGTGGATGTTTTGGCCATCACTCACCGACCCCATACAATAAGGCAGTGTGATGCAGCATATGTTTCCTCGTGACAGGGGGAAAAGCATGGAGATTTGGTTCCTGGGTGGATGCCTCATTTGTGTCTCTACCCAGTCAATAGGGAAACCATAGTAAGCTCACCTTACCCCATATTTGGTTACATGGATACCAGCCGGCATTATAAACAGTTTCCAGGGTTACAGGATACCATTAGTTGTCTCATTCAGTCAAGAGACACCAAAGGAATATGCAGCACAACATCAAGTGAAAGGGTGATGATTGCCACCACCAAACACTAATCCTTATCATCATATCTATTCTAGCAGAAACATGTTCAATCAGTTGAGGTTGGAGGTTTCATAGTTCAAGTAATTCTTGATTCTTATAATTAGATGGGACATTTAAGTCTCCCTGTCCAATATTCTTTTGAGAAACTGGCATCAGATGATGATGGTGTTCCAAATATGGTGGTTGAAAAAAAAAAAAAAAATGTCATACATGGGGCATCCACCATCCACTTACTCAGCGTATTGCTATGTTAAAGTGGATCTACACTGAGCAATGAATCAGGAATCCAGGAAACTATTTTAATAAGCTAGGTGGCAACCACACTGCCAACAAATATATGCCTGGAGGTCTAATGAAGTGCCAAATAATGATTTGATCCAAGGGATGGTTTGGGTTTAAAGCTTGTGTAATGCAGCAAAAAGGCATGCAACTGGTCATAATCATCTTCACCCTTTTGCACACAGGTAAGTTTTATTAAGTTTCATGGCTCACGATTTTACTTGCCCGTGCGCACCGCCATGCCGCCCGTGGTACGTATTCTCGCCTTATTTTCACCACCCAAACCTCTAAATATTGCCCTGAAACCCACATCATCTTATTCGCCAATGGTTGTTGTAGCTGTTATAAAAAAAAAAAAAAAGTACATTAGGCCACCGTGAATAAACATTTCGGAACATTCATCTCACTTCCCAACATCTTCGTTTGAATGTTTTCCATCATACAGAAAAATGTTAATTAAAAGTTTTGATAGAGAACTTCATTAGCTTTCTAATGAGGTGTGTCTGGTTGTGATGCGATTTGTAGTTTTTGAGAAAATTGCCAAAAACTATAAGCCACATTTATTTTTTATTTTTTTTCAGGGAACTCTAGCACAAAAGTTTTCTTGCATACCTTATGTTTTTATTACATAATCTTATGTAGAATTTCATAAGCTTTCTCCTGATCCCCTCCATGTTTCGATACGCCTCATAGTTTCCAAGTAAATCCCAAAAAACTACAAGGTGCTTGCAGCTGCAGTGCACTTTCGTCATGCGTGGACAATAACCGTTATATTCCTGCCTAAGTAAGACTTTTCATTATATAAATTACATAGTTATGTACTGCTCATACGTAGAATTCACTTATCTTTATCATGGTCCTTACAGGAAATCGATTAGCCCAATAGTTTTCGAGTAAATGGAGGACAAATGTAGAATACTCCTCCGAGTGGTGCATAGTTTGACCGCAACGAGAAATAAACACTCGCTTCGCGTGCCTTTACCTAAAAACTTAGCTTCCCATGCCTTTTTCTTTATATTTCTTGTCATGTATGGATGTTTACTGTTACAGTATATTCTTCCTCATGATGTCAAAACATCAACGCGACTATTACCTGGACCGAAGAGAAGAACATACCTTCAGGTGCACTGTCATTTATTCCGGTTTCACCCACACCTACATATTTTCGCTTGCTAGAGGTTTTATTTTGATTTATTCAAAGTTTACCTGTAAAATGTACGAGGGTTTCTTTTTATGTTGCTATAGGAATGTCAACATCACCTCTAGTCTTTGTCATAGTTACTGATAATGAAGCTGTACTTTCTGGAAAAAAAAAAAAAAAAGTGAAGAATATAGAGGTACTGAAGCAGGTAAATATATACAAATCAACAAACTTCTGAAAA
>JAGKTI010014242.1:0-21928 GCA_018397915.1 Birgus latro
GTCGATTGACTCGTAAAGAGAGCTGGCACCTTAGGCATTTAAGAACAAAAAGCTTGAAACGTTGTGAGGAACACCGAGACAATTTAAAAACCGTTTTTTTTTTCTCAAGCACAATCAGTTTAAAATTACGCCGAGACTCGTGGTAAAAAAAAAAAAAAAAAAGTCTTTTCAACAATATCATGATTTCTATAACACGAAAAACTACATTTCCTTAGGTATAATTTTTCAATACTGTGAATCCTCTCGAGACTTAATTCAGGATTATTAACTTCTGATTCTTCGATTTTTTTTTTCCCTTAACGGTAACATCAAGGACAAGAAGTAGTGCAAATTGCGAAATAGTTCAGGCTGATAGCTTCCGTTTTGGAGGTAGGTCCATTCTCTTTTAATCCTTTAATGGCTGAATAAGGGTATATCTCGGCGAAAACGCTGAATATGCAACTTGCTCAATTGTTCTCAAAGTTGATTGTAAAACACATTATCTTATATTCAGATCTAAGAAGAGACTTGTGAAGGTGAAAATGTCACATTTAGGAAGGATAAGAAGAAGTCGTTTGACACTTAAAGAGAGCTTGCACCTTAGGTTTTTAAGAACAATAAGTTTGAAACATTGAGGATCACAGAGACAATTTAAAAAATTCGATTATTTATTTTTACTTTTTTCTCAAGCACAAGCAGTTTAAAATTACGTCGAGCATCGTGGCAATAAAAAAAAATAAAAAAATAAAAAAACGAACATTTGCACAATATCAAAGTTTCAGTTACACCAAAAACCTCATTTAATTAGGTAAAATCTTTCAATACTCTGATTACTCTTAAGACGGAACTCTGGATTATTAACTTTTGATTTGTCGATTTCCCCCCTCCCCGTAGCCGTGACTTCAAGGACAAGAAGTAGCGCAAATTGTGAAATAGTTCTAGCTGATAGCATCCGTTTTGGAGGAAGGTCCATTCCCTTTTAATCTAATGATGGCTGAATAAGCGTATTTCTTGTCGAAAACGCTGAATATGCAACTTCAAGTGTTCTCAAAGTTTATTGTAAAACACATTATATTATATTCAGTACTAAGAAGACACTTGTGAGGATGAAAATGTCCCATTTATGAAGGATAACAAGTCGACTGACACGTAAAGAGAGATGGCACCATATTTTTTTAAAGAAAAAAAAAGCTTGAAACATTGTGAGGATCACCGAGACAAGTTAATAACCATTTTTTTCCCTCAAAACAGATTAAAATTAACTCCAAGCTCGGGGTGGTTAAAAAAAAAAAAAAAACGAACTTTTGCACAATATAATAGTTTCTGTTACACCAAAAACCATATTTCCTTAGGTAAAATCTTTCAATACTTTGATTCCTCTTGAGACGGATTTCTGGAATATTAACTTCGGATTTGTCGATTTATTTTTTTCCCTTAGCCGTGACTTCAAGGACAAGAAGTAATGCAAATTGTGAAATAGTTCCGGCTGATAGAATCCGATTTGAAGGTAGGTCCATTCTCTTTTAATCTAATGATGGCTAAATAAGTGTGTTTCTAGGCGAAAACGCTGAATATGCAACTTCAAGTGTTCTCAAAGTTGACTGTAAAACACATTATATTATATTCAGAACTAAGAAGACAATTGTGAGGTTGAAAATGCCAGATTTATGAAGGATAACAAGATGTCGACTGACATCTAAAAAGAGCTAGCACCTTAGGTTTTTAAGAACAAAAAGCTTGAAACATTGTGAGGATCACCGAGGCAATATAAAAGCTTCGATTTCTTTTTCTCAAGCACAAGCAGTTTAAAATTATGTCGAGCCTCGTCGCTGTAAAAAAAAAAAAAAAAATGCACAATATCAAGGTTTCTGTTACACCAACAACCACATTTCCTTAGGTAAAATCTTTCAGCACTTTGATTCCTCTTGAGACGGATTTCTGGGTTATTAACTTCTAATTTGTCGATTTTTTTCCCCTTAGCCGTGACTTCAAGGACAAGAAGTTATGCAAATTGTGAAATAGTTCCGGCTGATAGCTTCCGTTTTGGAGGTAGATCCATTCTTTTTTAATCTAATGATGGCTAAATAAGCGTGTCTCTCGACGAAATCGCTGAATACGCAACTTCCTCAAGTGTTCTCAAAGTTGATTGTAAAACACATTGTATTATATTCAGAACTAAGAAGACACTTGTGAGGGTGAAAATGCCACATTTATGAAGGATAACAAGAAGTCGACGAAACGTAAATAGAGCTGGCACCTCAGGTTTTTAAGAACAAAAAGCTTGAAACATTGAGGGTCACCGAGGCAATATAAAAACTTCGATTTTTTTTTTCTCAAGCACAAGCAGTTTAAAATTATTTCGAGCCTCGTTGCTGTAATAAAAAAAAAAAAATGCACAATACCATGGTTTCCGTTACACCAAAAACAACATTTTCTTAGGTAAAACTATTCAATACTTTTATTCCTCTTGAAACGGAATTCTGGATTATTAACTTCTGATTTGTCGATTTTTATTTTCCAAAAGCCGTAACTTCAAGGACAAGAAGTAGCGCAAATTGTGAAATAGTTCCGGCAGATTCCATCCGTTTTGGAGGTAGGCCCATTCTCTTTTAATCTAATGATGGCTGAATAAAGCGTATTTCTCGGCGAAAACGCTGAACATGCAACTTCCTCGTGTTCTCTAAGTTGATTGTAAAACACATTATATTATATTCAGAACTAAAAAGACCATTGTGAGGGTGAAAATATTACATTTATGAAGGATAACAAGAAGTCGACTGACAAGTAAAGAGAGTTGGCACTTTAGGTTTTTAAGAACAAAAACCATGTAATATTGTGAGGATCAAAGAGACAGTTTAAAAGATTCGTTTTTTTTTTTTTTCAAGCACATGGAGTTTAAAATTATTTCTAGCCTCGTGGCGGGAAAAAAAAAAAAACGAGTTTTTGCACAATATCAAGGTTTCTTTTACACCAAAAACCTCATTTCCTTAGGTAAAAACTTTGAATTATTTGATTCCTCTTGAGACGAAATTCTTGATTATTAACTTCTGATTTGTCGATTTTTTTTTTTCCCTTAGCCGTGACTTCAAGGACAAGAAGTAGCGCAAACTATGAAATACTTCCGGCTGATAGCATCCGCTTTCTAGGTAGGTCGTATTTCTCTTCGAAAACGCTGATTCCTCATGAGATGGAATTCTGATTTGTCAATTTTTTTTTTCCCCATTAGCGGTGACTTCAAGGACAAGAAGTAGTACAAACTGTGAAATAGTTCCCGGCTGATAGCATACGTTTTGGAGGTAGGTCTATTCTTTTTTAATCTAACGATTGCAGAATATCCGTATTTCTCGCCGACAACGCTAAATATTCGACTTCCTCAAGTGTTCTCAAACTTGATTTTAAAACACATAGAAGACACTTGTGAGTGTGAAAATGCCACATTTATGAAGTATAACAAGAGGTCGATTGACTCGTAAAGAGAGCTGGCACCTTAGGTTTTTAAGAACAAAAAGCTTGAAACGTTCTGAGGAACACTGAGACAATTTAAAAACCTTTTTTTTTTTTTCTCAAGCACAAGCAGTTTAAAATTACGTCGAGTCTCGTGGTTAAAAATATAAATAAATAAAATAAAAACGTCTTCTCACCAATATCATGATTTCTAAAACACGAAAATCAACATTTCCTTAGGTAAAATCTTTCAATACTGTGATTCCTCTCCAGACGGAATTCAGGATTATTAACTTCTGATTCTTCGATTTTTTTTTCCTTAGCGGTAACATCAAGGACAAGAAGTAGTGCAAATTGTGAAATAGTTCAGGCTGATAGCTTCCTTTTTCGAGGTAGGTCCATTCTCTTTTAATCTTATAATAGCTGAATAAGCGTATTTCTCGGCGAAAACGCTGAATATGCAACTTCCTCAACTGTTCCCAAAGTTGGTTGTAAACCACAATATCTTATATTCAGAACTAAGGAGACAATTGTGAGGGTGAAAATGTCACATTTATGAAGGATAACAAGAAGTCGATTGACACTTAAAGAGAGCTGGCACCTTAGGTTTTTAAGAACAAAAAGTTTGAAACATTGAGGATCACAGAGACAATTTAAAACTTCGATTTTTTTTTTTTAAGCATAAGCAGTTTAAAATTACGTCGAGCATCGTGGCGATAAAAAAAAAAAAAAACGAACTTTTGCACAATATCAAAGTTTCAGTTACACCAAAAACCTCATTTGTTAGGTAAACTCATTCAATACTGTGATTGCTCTTAAGACGGAATTCTGGATCATTACCTTCTGATTTGTTGATTTTTTTCCGCCTTAGCCGTGACTTCAACGACAAGATGTAGCGCAAATTGTGAAATAGTTCCGACTGATAGCATCCGTTTTGGATGAAGGTCCATTCTCCTTTATCTAATGATGGCCGAATAAGCGTATTTCTCGACGAAAACGCTGAATATACAACTTCCTCAAGTGTTCTCAAAGTTGATTGTAAACACATTATATTATATTCAGACTTAGAAGACACTTGTGAGGGTGAAAATGTCACATTTATGAAGGGTAACAAGTCGACAGACACGTAAAGAGAGCTGGCACCATATTTTTTAAAGAACGAAAAGCTTGAAACATTGTGAGGAGCACCGAGATAATTTAATAACTTCAATTATATTTTTTCCTCTAGTAGAATCAGTTTAAAATTACGTCGATCATCGTGGCGGTAAAAAAAAAAAAAAAAAATCGAACTTTTGCACAATATCAAGATTTCAGTTACACCAAATCCACATTTCCTTTGGTAAAATCTTTCAGTACTGTGATTCCTCTGAAGACGGTATTCTGGTTTATTAAATTCAGATTTGTATATTTTATTCGCCTCAGCTGTGACTTCAAGGACAAGAAGTAGCGCAAATTGTGATATATTTAAGGCTGATAGCATCTGTTTTGGAAAAGGTCCATTCTCTTTTAATCTAATGATGGCTGAATAAGCGTATTTCTCGGCAAAAACGCTGAATATGCAACTTCCTCAAGTGTTCTCAAACTTGGTTGTAAAACACATTATATTCAGAACTAAGAAAACACCTGTGAGGATGAAAATGTCCCATTAATGAAGGATAACAAGTCGACTGACACGTAAAGAGAGCTGGCGCCATATTTTTTTCAGTACAAAAATCATGAAACATTGTGAGGATCACCGAGACATTTTAATAACTTCATTTCCCCCCCCCCCCCTCTTGAAGAAGCAATTTAAAATTACGTCGAGCCTCGTGGCGTAAGAAAAAAAAAAACGAACTTTTTCACATTATCAAGGTTTTTGTTACACCAAAAACCACATTTTCTTAGGTAAAATCTTTCAATACATTGATTCCACTTGAGACGGATTTCTGGGTTATTAACTTCGGATTTGTCGATTTTTTTTCCCCATTAGCCGTGACTTCAACGACAAGATGTAGCGCAAATTGTGAAATAGTTCCGACTGATAGCATCTGTTTTGGATGAAGGTCCATTCTCCTTTATCTAATGATGGCCGAATAAGCGTATTTCTCAACGAAAACGCTGAATATACAACTTCCTCAAATATTCTCAAAGTTGATTGTAAACACATTATATTATATTCAGACCTAAGAAGACACTTGTGAGGGTGAAAATGTCACATTTATGAAGGGTAACAAGTCGACAGACACGTAAAGAAAGCTGGCACGATATTTTTTAAAGAAAAAAAAAGCTTGAAACATTGTGAGGAGCACCGAGACAATTTAATAACTTCAATTATTTTTTTCCCTCCAGCAGAATCAGTTTAAAATTACGTCTATCATCATTTCGGTAAAAAAAAAATCGAACTTTTGCACAATATCAAGATTTCAGTTACACCAAAAACCACATTTCCTTTGGTAAAATCTTTCAGTACTGTGATTCCTCTTAAGACGGTATTCTGGTTTATTAACTTCAGATTTGTATATTTTATTCGCCTCAGCTGTGACTTCAAGGACAAGAAGTAGCGCAAATTGTGATATATTTAAGGCTGATAGCACCTGTTTTGGAAAAGGTCCATTCTCTTTTAATCTAATGATGGCTGAATAAGCGTATTTCTCGACAAAAACGCTGAATATGCAACTTCCTCAAGTGTTCTCAAACATGATTGTAAAACACATTATATTCAGAACTAAGAAAACACCTGTGGGGATGAAAATGTCCTATTAATGAAGGATAACAAGTCGACTGACACGTAAAGAGAGCTGCCCCCATATTTTTTTCAGAACAAAAATAATGAAACATTGTGAGGATCACCGAGACAATTTAATAACTTCATTTTTTTTCCCCCTCTAGAAGAAACAATTTAAAATTACGTCGAGCCTCGTGGCGTAAAAAAAAAAAAAAAAAAAAACGAACTTTTTCACATTATCAAGGTTTCTGTTACACCAAAAACCACATATTCTTAGGTAAAATCTTTCAGTACATTGATTCCACTTGAGACGGATTTCTGGGTTATTAACTTCGGATTTGTCGATTTTTTTTTTTTCCCCTTAGCCGTGAATTCAAGGACAAGAAGTAATGCAAATTGTGAAATACTTTCGGCTGAGAGCATTCGTTTTGGAGGTAGGTCCATTCTCTTTTAATCTGATGATGGCTAAATAAGTGTGTTTCTCGGCGAAAACGCTGAATAAGCAACATCCTCAAGTGTTCTCAAAGTTGATTGTAAAACACATTATATTATATTCAGAACTAAGAAGACACTTGTGAGGGTGAAAATGCCACATTTATGAAGGATAACAAGTAGTCTACTGACACCTAAAGAGAGCTAGCACATTAGGTTTTTAAGAACAAAAAGCTTGAAACATTGAGAATCACCGAGGCAATATAAAAATTCGATTTTTTTTTTCTCAAGCACAAGCAGTTTAAGATTACGTCGAGCCTCGTGGCGGTATAAAAAAAAAAAAAAAAAAAACGAACTTTTGCACAATATAAAGGTTTCAGTTACACCAAAAACCACATTTCCTTAGGTAAAATCTTTCAATACTGTGATTCCTCTTAAGACGGAATTCTGGATTATTAACTTATGATTTGTAGATTTTTTTTCCCCCTTAGCCGTGACTTCAAGGACAAGAAGTAGCGCAAATTGTGAAATAGTTTCAGCTTATAGCATCCGTTTTGGAGGAAGGTCCATTCTCTTTTAATCTAATGATGGCTGAATAACCGTATTTCTCGGCGAAAACGTAGAATATGCATCTTCCTCAAGCGTTCTCAAAGCTGATTGTATAACACATTATATTATATTCAGAACTAAGAAGACACTTGTGAGGATGAAAATGTCCCATTTATGAAGGATGACAAGTCGACTGACAAGTAAAGAGAGCTGGCACCATATTTTTTTAAGAACAAAGCTTGAAACATTGTGAGAATCACCGAGACAAGTTAATAACTTCAATTTTTTTTTTCCCCTTCAGAAGAGTTTCAAATTACGTCGAGCCTCGTGGCGGTAAAAAAAAAAAAAATCGAACTTTTGCACAGTATCATGGTTTCTGTTACACCAAAAACCATATTTCTATAGGTAAAATCTTTCAATACTTTGTTTCCTCTTGACACTGATTTCTGGATTATTAACTTCGGATTTGTCAATTTTTTTTCCCCCTTAGCCGTGACTTCAAGAACAAGAAGTAATGCAAATTGTGAAATAGTTCCGGCCGATAGCATCTGTTTTGGAGGTAGGCCCATTCTCTTTTAATCTAAAGATGGCTAAATAAGTGTGTTTCTAGGCAAGAACGCTGAATATGCAACTTCGTGTGTTCACAAAGTTGATTGTAAAACACATTATATTATATTCAGAACTAAGAAGACACGTGTGAGGTTGAAAATGACACATTTATGAAGGATAACAAGAAGTCGAATGACACATAAAAAGAGCTGGCACCTTTGGTTTTTAGGAACAAAAAGCTCGAAACATTGTGAGGATCACCGAGGCAATATAAAAAACTCGTTTTTCTTTTTTCTCAAGCACAAGCAGTTTAAAATTATGTCGAGCCTCGTCGCTGTAAAAAAAAAAAAAAAAAAAAAAACTTTTGCAAAATATCAGGGTTTCTGTTACACCAAAAACCACATTTCCTTAGATAAAATCTTTCAATACTTTGATTCCTCTTCAGACGGATTTCTGGGTTATTAACTTCGGATTTGTCGATTTTTTTTTCCCTTAGCCGTGACTTCAAGGACAAGAAGTAATGCAAATTGTGAATTAGTTCCAGCTGATAGTGTCTGTTTTGGAGGTAGATCCATTTTCTTTTAATCTAATGATGGCTAAAAAGGCGTGTTTCTCGGCGAAATCGCTGAATATGCAACTTCCTCAAGTGTTCTCAAAGTTGATTGTAAAACAAATTATATTATATTCAGAACTAAGAAGACACTTGTGAGGGTGAAAATGCCACATTTATGAAGGATAACAAGAAGTCGACTGACACGTAA
Organism: Birgus latro; assembly: GCA_018397915.1. Taxonomy (NCBI): domain Eukaryota; kingdom Metazoa; phylum Arthropoda; class Malacostraca; order Decapoda; family Coenobitidae; genus Birgus; species Birgus latro. The sequence continues at coordinate 8,419 of JAGKTI010014242.1, forward strand.
AGAGAGCTGGCACCTTAGGTTTTTAAGAACAAAAAGCTTCAAACATTGTGAGGGTCACCGAGACAATATAAAAACTTCGATTTTTTTTTTTTCAAGCACAAGCAGTTTAAAATTATGTTGAGCATCGTCGCTGTAGGAAAAAAAAAACTTTTGCACAATATCATGGTTTCTGTTACTCCAATATCATGGTTTCTGTTACTCCAAAAAACACATTTTCTTAGGTAAAACAATTCAATACTTTGATGCCCCTTGAGACGGAGTTCTGGATTATTAACTTCTGATTTGTCGATTTTTTTTTTCCCTTAGCCGTGACTTCAAGGACAAGACGTAGTGCAAATTGTGAAATAGTTCCGGCAGATTCCATCCGTGTTGGAGGTAGGTCCATTCTCTTTTAATCTAATGATGGCTGAATAAAGCGTATTTCTCGGCGAAAACGCTGAATATGCAACTTCGCCATGTTCTCTAACTTGATTGTAAAACACATTATATTATATTCAGAACTAAAAAGACACTTGTGAGGGTGAAAATGTTACATTTATGAAGGATAACAAGAAGTCGACTGACACGTAAAGAGAGCTCGCACCTTAGGTTTTTAAGAACAAAAAGCATGAAACATTGTGAGGATCTCCGAGACAGTTTAAAAACTTTGATTTTTTTTTCTCAAGCACAAGCAGTTTAAAATTACGTCTAGCCTCGTGGAGGTAAAAAAAAAAAAACAATTTTTGCACAATATCAAGGTTCTGATACACCAAAAACCACATGTCCTTAGGTAAAATCTTTCAATACTTTGATTTCTCTTGAGACAAAATTCTGGATTATTAATTCTTAGTCTGTTTTTTTTTCCCTTAGCCGTGACTTCAAGGACAAGAAGTAGCGCAAACTGTGAAATAGTTCCGGCTGATTGCATCCGCTTTCTAGGTAGGTCGTATTTCTCTTCGAAAACGCTGAATATGCAACTTCATCAAGTGGTCTCACAGTTGATTTTAAAGGACATTAAAGCTTCTACATTTTTTTTTTTTTTGTCAATCACAAGTTTAAAATTATGTCGAGCCTCGTACTCTAAAAGAAAATAAAAGAAAAAAAAACTTATGCACAATATAAAGATTTTAGTTTCACCAAGACCACATTTCCTTAGATAAAATCTTTCAATACTGATTCCTCATGAAATATAATTCTGACTCTTCGATTTTTTTTTTTTTTTCATCTAGCAGTGACTTCAAGGACAAGAAATAGTACAAATTGCGAAATTGTTCCGGCTGATAGCATACGTTTTGGAGCTAATTCTGTTCTCTTTTAATCTAATGATTGCTGAATATCCGTATTTTTCGGCGAAAACGCTGAATATGCGACTTCCTCAAGTGTTCTCAAAGTTGATTGTAAAACACATAGAAGACACTTGTGAGTGTGAAAACGTCACATTTATGAAGTATAACAAGAAGTCGATTGACTCGTAAAGAGAGCTGGCACCTTAGGTTTTTAAGAACAAAAAGCTTGAAACGTTGTGAGGAACACCGAGACAATTTAAAAACCGATTTTTTTTTTCTCAGGCACAAGCAGTTTAAAATTGCGTCGAGCCTCGTGGTAAAAATAAAAATTAATAAATAAAAACGTCTTTTCAACAATATCATGATTTCTGTAACACCAAAAAACACATTTCCTTAGGTAAAATCTTTCAATACTGTGATTCCTCTTGAGACGGAATTCTGGATTATTAACTTCTGAGTCTTCGATTTTTTTTCCTTAGAGGTGACATCAAGGACAAGAAGTAGTGAAAATTGTGAAATAGTTCAGGCTGATAGCTTCCGTTTTAGAGGTAGTTCCATTCTCTTTTATTCTTATGATGGTTGAATAAGCGTATTTCTCGGCGAAAACGCTGAATATGCAACTTCCTCAAGTGTTCTCAAAGTTGATTGTAAAACGCGTTATCTTATATTCAGAACTAAGAAGAAAATTGTGAGGGTGAAAATGTCACATTTATGAAGGATAACAAGAAGTCGATTAACACGTAAAGAGACCTGGCACCTTAGGTTTTTAAGAACAAAAAGCTTGAAACATTGAGGATCAAAGAGAGAATATAAAAAATTATTTTATTATTATTATTTCCTCAAGGACAAGCAGTTTGAAATTACGTCGAGCCTCGTGGCCATAAAAAAAAAAAAAAAAAAAAACTTTTGCACAATATCAAGATTTCAGTTACACCAAAAGCCACATTTCCTTAGGTAAAATCTGTCAATACTGTGATTCCTCTAAAGACGGAATTTTGGATTATTAACTTCGGATTTGTCGATTTTTTTCCCCCTTTGCCGTGAGTTCAAGGACAAAAAGTAGCGCAAATTGTGAAATAGTTCCGGCAGATTCCCTCCATTTTGGAGGTAGGTCCATTCTCTTTTATCTAATGATGGCCGAATAAGCGTATTTCCCGACGAAAACGCTGAATATGCAACTTCCTCAAGTGTTCGCAAAGTTGATTGTAAGACTCATTATATTATATTCAGAACTAAGAAGACACTTGTGAGGGGGAAAATGTCACATTTATGAAGGGTAACAAGTCGACAGACACGTAAAGAGAGCTGGCATCATATTTTTTAAAGAACAAAAAGCTTGAAACATTGTGAGTATCACCGAGACAATTTAATTACTTCAATTTTTTTCCCCCTTCAGAAGAAGGAATTTAAAATTACGTCGAGCCTCGTGGCGTAAAAAAAAAAAAAAAAAAAAAAACGAACTTTTCCACAATATCAAGGTTTCTGTTACTCCAAAAACCACATTTCCTTAGGTAAAATCTTTCAATACTTTGATTCCTCTTGAGACGGATTTCTTGGTTATTAACTTCGGATTTGTCGATGTTTTTTGTTTCCCCTAGCCGTGAATTCAAGGACAAAAAGTAATGCAAATTGTGAAATAGTTCAGGCTGAGAGCATCCGTTTTGGAGATAGGTCCATTCTCTTTTAATCTAATAATGGTTAAATAAGTGTGTTTCTCGGCGAAAACGCTGAATATGCAACTTCCTCAAGTGTTCTCAGAGTTGATTGTAAAACACATTATATTACATTCAGAACTAAAAAGACACGTGTGAGGTTGAAAATGCCACATTTATGAAGGATAACAAGAAGTCGACTGACACCTAAAGAGAGCTGGCACCTTAGGTTTTTAAGAACAAAAAGCTTGAAACATTGAGGATCACCGAGGCAGTATAAAAAATTCGATTTTATTTTTCTCAAGCACAAGGAGTTTAAAACTACGTCGAGCCTTGTGGCGATAAAAAAAAAAAAAAAAAACGAACTTTTGCAAAAATCAAGGTTTCAGTTACACAAAAACCACATTTCCATAGGTAAAATCTTTCAATACTGTGATTACTCTTCAGACGGAATTCTGGATTATTAAGTTATTATTTGTCGATTTTTTTCCCCCTTAGCCGTGACTTCAAGGACAAGAAGTAGCGATAGTTGTGAAATAGTTCCATCTGATAGCATTCGTTTTGGAGGAAGGTCCATACTCTTTTATTCTAATGATGGCTGAATAAGCGTATTTCTCGGCGAAAAGGCTCAATATGCAACTTCCTCAAGTGTTCTCAAAGTTGATTGTAAAACACATATTATATTCAAAACTTAGAAGACACTTGAGATGATAAGAATGTCCCATTTATGAAGAATAACAAGTCAACTGACACGTAAAGAGAGCTGGCACCATTTTTATTTAAGAACAAAGCTTTGAACATTCTGTGGATCACCGAGACAATTTAATAACTTCAAATTTTTTTCCCCTACAGAAGAATTTAAAATTACGTCGAGCCTCGTGGCGGTAAAAAAATAAATAAATAAATAAACGAACTTTTGCACAATATCATGGTTTCTGTTACACCAAAAACCATATTTCCATAGGTAAAATCTTTCAGTACTTTGATTCCTCTTGAGACAGATTTCTGGATTATTAACTTTGGATTTGTAGATTTTTTCCCCCTTACCCGTGACTTCAAGGACAAGAAGTAATGCAAATTGTGAAATAGTTCCGGCTGATAGCATCCGTTTTGGAGGTAGGTCCATTCTCTTTTAATCTAATGATGGCTAAATAAGTGTGTTTCTAGGCGAAAACGCTGAATATGCAACTTCAAGTGTTCTCAAACTTGATTGTAAAACACATTATATTATATTCAGAACTAAGAAGACGCTTGTGAGGTTGAAAATGCCACATTTATGAAGGATAACAATAAGTCGACTGACACCTAAAAAGAGCTAGCACCTTAGGTTTTTAAGAACAAAAAGGTTGAAACATTGTGAGGGTCACCGAGACAATATAAAAAATAAGATTTTTTTTTCTCAAGCACAAGCAGTTTAAAATTATGTTGACCCTCGTCGCTGAAAAAAAAAAAAAAAAAAAAAACTTTTGCACAATATCAGGGTTTCTGTTACACCAACAACCACATTTCCTTAGGTAAAATCTTTCAATACTTTGATTCCTCTTGACACGGATTTCTGGGTTATTAATTCGGTTTTGTCGAATTTTTTTTTTCCTTTAGCCGTGACTTCAAGGACAAGAAGTAATGCAAATTGTGAAATAGTTCCGGCTGAGAGCATCCGTTTTGGAGGTAGATAAATTCTCTTTTAATCTAATTATGGCTAAATAAGCGTGTTTCTCGGCGAAATCGTCGAATATGCAACTTCCTCAAGTGTTCTCAAAGTTGTTTGTAAAACTCATTATATTATATTCAGAACTAAGAAGATGCTTGTGAGGGTGAAAATGCCACATTTATGAAGGATAACAAGAAGTTGACTGACTCGCAAAGAGAGCTGCCACCATATGTTTTTAAGAACAAAAAGCTTGAAACATTGTGAGGGTCACGAGGGAATATAAAATCTTCGATTTTTTTTTTCTCAAGCACAAGGAGTTTAAAATTATGTCGTGCTTCGTCGTAAAAAAAAAAAAAAAAAAAACTTTTGCAGAATATCATGGTTTCTGTTACACCAAAAAACACATTTTCTTAGGTAAAACTATTCAATACTTTGATTCCTCTTAAGACGAAATTCTGGATTATTAACTACTGATTTGTCGATTTTTTTTTCCCATAGCCGTGACTTCAAGGTCAAGATGTAGCGCAAACTGTGAAATAGTCCCGACAGATTCCCTCCGATTTGGAGGTAGTTTCATTCTCTTTTAATCTAATGATGGCTGAATAAAGCGTATTTCTCGGCGAAAACGCTGAATATGCAACTTCCTCGTGTTCTCTAAGTTGATTGTAAAACACATTATATTATATTCAGAACTAAAAAGACACTTGTGAGGGTGAAAATGTTATATTTATGAAGGATAAGAAGAAATCGACTGACACGTAAAGAGAGCTGGCACCTTAAGTTTTTAAGAACAAAAAGCATGAAACATTGTGAGGATCTCCGAGAAAGTTTAAAAACTTCTATTTTTTTCTCAAGCACAAGCAGTTTAAAATTACGTCTAGCTTCGTGGCGGAAAGAAAAAAAACGAATTTTTGTACAATATCAATGTTTCTGTTACACCAAAAACCACATTTCCTTAGGTAAAATCTTTCAATACTTTGATTCCTCTTGAGACGAAATTCTGGATTATTAACTTCTGATTTGTCGATTTTTTTTCTCCCCTTAGCCGTGACTTCAAGAACAAGAAGTAGTGCAAACTGTGAAGTAGTTCCGGCTGAGAGCATCCGCTTTTTAGGTAGGTCGTATTTCTCTTCGAAAACGCTGAATATGCAACTTCATCAAGTGGTCTCATAGTTGATTTTAAAGCACATTAAAACTTCGATTTTTTTTTTTTTGTCAATCACAAGTTTTAGCTTATGTCGAGCCTCGTACTGTAAAAGAAAATAAAAAAAAAGGAAAAAAAAAAAACTTATGCACAATATCAAGGTTTCAGTTTCACCAAAAACCACATTTCCTTAGATAAAATCTTTCAATACTGATTCCTCATGAGATGGAATTCTGACTCTTCGATTTGTTTTTTTCCAACTAGCAGTGACTTCAAGGACAAGAAATAGTACAAATTGTGAAATAGTTCCGGCTGATAGCATCCGTTTTGGAGGAAGGTCTGTTTTCTTTTAATCTAATGATTGCTGAATATCCGTATTTCTCGGCGAAAACACTGAATATGCGACTTCCTCAAGTGTTCTCAAAATTGATTGTAAAACACATAGAAGACACTTGTGAGTGTGAAAACGTCATATTTATGAAGAATAACAAGAAGTCGATTGACTAGTAAAGAGTGCTGGCACCTTAGGTTTTTAAGAACAAAAAGCTTAAAACGTTGTGAGGAACACCGAGACAATTTAAAAACCGATTGTTTTTTCCTCAAGCACAAGCAGTTTAAAATTACATCGAACCTCGTGGTAAAAAAAAAAAAAAAAAAAAAAAGTCTTTTCAACAATATCATGATTTCTGTAACACCAAAAACAAATTTCCTTAGGTAAAATCTTTCAATACTGTGATATCTCTTGAGACGGAATTCTGGATTATTAACTTCTTAGTCTTCGATTCATTTTTCCTTAGCGGTGACATCAAGGACAAGAAGTAGTGCAAACTGTGTGTCGCACCGCTACCCAGGTGTCGTTACGGTATTTCTCGGGAATATATTCTCCCGTATTTAATAATGAATGGTAACCTGGTCTAAATCCGCCTCGACACTGGCAACGCGCGACATGGGGGACTTCACTAACATGCCACTACACACATGTACTTAGAACTGGGAACTGGAAAAAGTGAAAAAGTAATATGGCTTTTCTAGGCTTTAATTACAAAATAGTATTTACAAAAATCTACAAATAACTCTGAGGTAATTCCCACCTCATTTCACTTCACGTGCAAATGTGCCAAAAAACCGCACATACACGTCTACTTTCAAGTCACTTGAATACTAACACTATTTTAATAAAGCAAAGCCAGTCTTGTAAAAAATCACTAGTGCTGTTATATATATATAGCACTCTTTAACTCACTCATATATATGAAATCACTGTTACATCAGTATAAGAAAAACACACTTAAGCATTTAAAATCTTAACTCCTTCCGTTTCAAACTAGGAGTCCTTACTAGTTCTTAACTCCTTCCGTTTCTAAATAGGAGTCCTTACTCTGTTTCCCAGACGACAGACAAATAAAATAGCACTGCTAGTCGGTTGTACCCGCGGTCACAAAGCATGTACTTTCACTTACTACCAGTAGTGCTCGCATTGCTGACTCCCTGGAACTTTACTCTCGGCTACACAGCAACGTCTCCGCGCCAGGCTACGTCAGGCTGCGTCCTTTCGTCACGATGTCCACCAGAGCTCTGCTCTATCCTCTAGTCTGAACTGAGGTCTGTACCCCTTTCTAGCCTCAGAAAGTTGCCGATATTCGCCAGCGGGTCATGTGGTGTGTGGTGGGTGATGACTTCACCCACTCACCCAACGCCGTCACCCACATCTCACCCGCTTCATCCACCGTAGAGGCCCTATCAGACTCGCTGCGTCAGCTCGGTTCCCACACCGCAATAACCCGTAGTCAGCTCACGCTCTCACGGTCTGAACTGCCTAGCCAACACTTTTCCTGTGTAAACAACTTGACCAACACCATCATTACTCCTTCTCTCTATCTCTCCCTCCTCCTTCCTCCATTTATTTCTTCCTCTCAACCTCTCTTCCTTATTCCATCTCCCTATTGCCCACAGCTGTACACAGAATCCATCGAACCCCTACTCTTTCCCCCCTGTCCGCGTTTCATCCTAAACTCACGTCCGGCAGGCGGTGTCACCTGCACACTTGTAACAGCTGTGAGTCTTACATCTTCCCGAGGGGATGCATGTCGGCTTCCCGACATTTCTCCCCCCAAAGATGAAGTCACAAGTCCTCGTCGTGAGTTGGGTATGGCGGGGTTCTGTGCACGTCAACGTCTGAGTATGGACTCTAGTCTGCAACATGTACACCCACAGCCAGTAATGTAACACTTATAAAGGATATATGCGGACAGGAGAACCAGAAAAAGAGCTATCCCAGCATGGACATAGTACCTGAAAAAGATGGAAGAACCGAAGGGTTTGAGAGGTTCAATCAATTGCAACTGACTTTAATATTTAAGGAGGTCATCCAGAAATAGAGGAGTAATGTTAAGGTGAGGTCCTAAAGTAGGTAAGTCCTTTATAGCTGTAAGTTCAGCATGGGTGAGTAAGGTACTGAGGTTTGGGAGATGGGGGTAAACAGTGAGCTTAGTTTCTATAGCAAGAGTTGCATAGGCAGGAAGAGTTAGAGCCTCACTGTAGGCACTACAACCATCTCCCAAGACCAATTTCAATACTCCCTTAACAACTTGCACTGTCTTCCGTATGGGGTTCACAGCACACTTCAACGTGAAATACAAAGACTGGGCTGTGGAATAGCACCAGTAATTTCTCAGCTTCACAAAAACTGGACTAAATGAAGTTAGGATCTCTTTTCTACAGAGCCTAGTGGCATTGTCTTTGTTAAGAAAAGAATCACTCTCACAAGATGGGGTCGCTACATGATAGACGGATCCCAAAGGTTCACAGATCACCAAGTCCTGGTGATTCCTGCAACTGGTGAAATCTTGAAACAGCACATAATGAAGGCGGTCTTCTGTGAGAGCAAGGAAGTTATACTGGTGGAGTACTCTCACGTAGACCTCCGCGGCAGGCACACTGTAAGGAAGTGAGGTGATCCTAAAGATGTCAAATACATCAGAAGGGTCACCCAACACAGGTATTAGTAAGTAAAAGCACACAGCTGACATGTAACCTCGAGGTACAACTTTGATGATGTCACGGTACAGTGCTAGATATTCTGGCCTCGCTGGGAAAAGTAAACCTGGCTCCTTGAGTGATATATTCCCCAATAACTCCAACAAAATTCCGTTAGGGACTATATCTAGACTCAGCCTAGCCTGGAGCATCTCTTGGATACCCAACTTAATTCTAAAATGATCAGCTATGATGTCAGACAGGGCGAGTTGGAGGTTGAACAAAGCCTCATACATCTTCACTTCATTCTCCAACTCTAAGGTCTTCAATGAATACAGCCTTATAACACTGTAAGAAATATTGGCTGCCCTCTGTATCTTCAACAGTGCCGCCTGCATATGCGACACGTCGCGGATTGTTGCATTCAACACCTTGGAATGAACATTTAATACTGCCCTCTCCTTTTCTGACATCGTCTCAAGGCTCCCTAATCTAGCATGGATGTCATCAACCTGTTGCTGAGTAGCTGTTCCAAACAAAACATTGGCAAACTGCCCCAATATGTCAATCGCACCCCGTTTTGAGCGACGATTCCATGGATGATCTGACATGAGATAGTCCATATAATTGCTCAAATCCTGATAGCGAGTATCAAATTCAGCTTGAAATGCATGCACAGTAGTCAGTAATGAAACAACGAGAGCGCTGCCATTATCCATGTGGCGTATATTCCACAATATGGCATCACTCAAGTCGCGAGCAACATGCAAAGGTTGGAACAGCTCCTCCTTATCAAGTACAATTGGAACTACATAGTTATTGCCTGTAATCATCAAACGACCCGCAGGTGAAAACACCAATCCCAAGTTGTCAGGTGTCTCCTCTCGTGGTCCTATCGATTCCGATTGGGATGGACGCACCCAAACCCAAGCAATCATCTGCAAGAGATTTGTAATACTATAACCACAAGTTCACCTGACTATCATTTATTCACTTAGTAAAAACTACACGTGTCCTGTGTTGTCCTCAGTCACTTCAGTCTGTGTCTTTGTCACACCAGGTGCCTCTGCTTGTGCAGTCTGATACTCAATAGGTCTATTCATACACAACGGGTAGTCCGGGACACTAGAATGTGACCTCAGATCGTATCTACAAGGTGGTGGGAGGTGAGGTGTATGGTGTGAAGGTGAGGTAAGCTGACCTTGACACTCGGCGGTGGGTTGCCACGAACTCACACTCGCCGAGTTGCCAGTTACACCATTACCTGTAGCCTGACTTACTTGTGCAGGAGGCAAACTAAAGTCAATTACAGGCCCTGGGATACTTTCTTCCTCATTCTCCTCACTTGCACCTTCCCCTTCATCCCCAGTCTCTCCACCTTCATGAATAGGATAAGCCATTCTCGCATTACGATTTTGTTTCCTCGTAACACACTCCTCCTTGACCACCTTCACCCTGTCAGTGTGTAAAGTGGTTACTTTCCCTCCTTGTATAGGACGAACCTTGATAACTACATCATTTACCCGATCAACAACACGATAGGGTCCTGAAAACAAAGGTTGCAATTTCCTTGCCACTCCCCTGGCAGGAACAGTTTTCACGTAGACACGGTCCCCTACCCTAAGTGGTTTCATTGCACATCGCTTTGCCCTTCTGTTCTCGTTCTCTGTGCTCGCACGATCGAGAAAGTCCTGGCATCTTTCGAAAACCCTTGTTGCCATGGCGGCGAACAAATTAGGTATATCCTCAAGGTTGTACTTCAAAGATGGGTCCTGCACTACATGATAAGGCACCTTTGGGTCCCTGAGAAACAGCAAGAAGTAAGGAGAATCACGGATAGTCCGATTATATCCAGAGTTATAAGCCATCACCGCAACTGGTACCATTCTATGCCAGTGATTAGCATTCTGATCCACCATAGTTCGTATTATTTGCATAACGGTGCCATTTGCCCTCTCCACCAATCCATTAGAGGATGGGTGATAAGGAGTAATGTTCACATGTTTCATATGCAACAACCGTGCCAATTCCTGAAACACCTTGTTAACAAATTCAGTTCCCCGATCCGTGACTAATTGTTGTGGAGTTCCGTAAATACAAATGACTCGCTCCACAAACACTCTAGCCACCTCTTCGGCAGACTTAGACTTTAATGGTTCCGCGACGAGAAATCGAGTCATCGCATCAATGAAAGTCAAGACATAATAATGCCCTTCCTCTGATCTATTTAGTGGACCAATCAAATGCATGTGACACCTGACCCATGGGGCAGTGACATCGGGGAAACGCAGAAGCGGGCCTGGGGCGTCCCCCGAACGCTTAGAACGTATACACTGGGTACATCGTTTGCAAAATTCCCTGACATCTCTCTCCATCTGAGGCCAGTATGCAAACCTTCTAGCGCGAGTTAAAGTAACCTTGGTTCCACCATGACCAGATAACGGTAAGCAATGGGCAAGTCTAAGTGCAGACTGAACGCTGTCTTCTGGGACTACTATTTGGAATACTTCCCCTATGCCAAATGACCGACTCTCCTTCTTATAGAGCAAACCGTCTGGCAACAAATGAAAGCAGTCTAACTTTGCTGGCAATTTTGGTACCTCTGTAGTCTCATTCCGCAAATAACTCTTTAATCTACCCCAAACTGGGTGTGCATCTTGCTGTCGCCTTATCTCAGTGACATCCCAATCTATTGTGTCTATTTCCACAGTGCCTGAACTCACTAGTAGTGCAACTTCATCTTCATCACTAGACTGAGTCGTTCTCAACCGGGATAGAGCATCGGCTATGACATTTTGTTGTCCTGGTAAATATTCAACCTTGATGTCGTATTCGGCTACCTGGATTTGCCATCTTGCAATCCTCCCTGAGGCCGCATTTACGTTAAACAACCAAGTAAGAGGTCGATGATCGGTCTGAATCAATATCTCATAACCCAAGATAAGCGGTCTGTTCACTTTCAACCCATAGACAATGCTCAGCGCTTCCTGCTCTATCGTAGCATAGTTCAACTCTGCCTTGTTTAGCGCACGGCTGAAAAAAGTCAATGGCCGAAGGAACCCATGATCATCTTTCTGTTGCAAAACTCCGCCAATCGCCGTACCGCTGGCGTCTGTAGTCAACACAAAAGGTCTGTCAAAGCGAGGAAAAGCTAGCAATACATCTTCCGCTAATCTCCGTTTAAGCTCACAAAACGCACGGTGTGCCTCCACACTCCACTCCACGCGCTGCTGTGTATTTTTCACCTCTCTTTTCCCACGAGTAAGTTTCGTGAGTGGTGCCGCTATCTGGGAGAAATTTTCCACAAACCGGCGATAATAATTCACTAATCCCAGGAAACTCTGGAGTTCCTTCAAAGTACTAGGAACCGCAATACCTTGGATTGCACTGATTTTCTCTGGCTGAGGGCGTAATCCCTCAGTGGTGATGACATGACCCAAGAAGGATACCTCCTGTTTAAAGAAACTACACTTGGGCAACTTAATAGTTAACTTTGCCCCTTCAAGACGTCCCAAGACCTCATCTAGGTTATGTACATGAGCATCAAACGTCTTCCCATAAATGATAATGTCATCCAGAAAAGTATGGGTTATCTTCCCCGTAAGACCAACCATGACTTCATTAATTATACGCTGGAAAGAAGCCGGCGCATCTTTTAATCCAAAAGGAAGGTTACAGTATTCCCAGTGCCCTTCAGGTGATGAAAAGGCTGTAAGAGGCCTAGACTCCTCATCCAAAGATATCTGGTGGTAACCCTGCTTCAGGTCTAAATTACTGAAGTACTTATTCTCACCTAACTGTGAAAGAATATGCTCAATGTTGGGCAAAGGGTAAGGGTCTGTAACTATCTGCTTATTTAAATGTCTAAAATCTAAACAGATCCGCAAACCACCATCCTTCTTAACTACAGGTACCAGTGGCGAAGAATAAGGTGAACGAGAAGGCCTGATAATCCCCTGTCTACGTAAATCCTCAAGTTGCCTACGTACTTGATCATGCCACTTTGCCGGTATGCGGTATGGCCTACGGTTTACTACCGGTCCATCCGCACATACGTGATGATAAAAGTAGGGTGAGGTCGTAAGCGGGTCCTCGGGAAGTGCAGACACACTTGGGTGTTTCCTTATTAGCCCTTTTTATGCTTCATTTTCTCGGCTAGAAGGAATGGTCATCTGATCTACTTCCGTGTACAGTTTCCGGAATCTATCCTCACTCATTACACTAGTGATCTGATCTCCCTCTGGACTCACTTCCTCCTCCCCCCACCTGACTTCCTCGTAAGGGGATACAGTGCCTACCTTAAATTCTCCATCTATAATTATCCGGTCAGGGGTTAAATTCGCATACGCAACAGTAAAACAAGTTCCTTCCCCTGTTCCTTCATTATCCACTGGACTTACAATACCAGGCCATAACACCGCCGCAATCAAACTACCAGTGTTTGGTGTAAACATTCCTACCTCCCACTCACTTAACGCTGTCTTTAACGTTATTGCTCCATATGTATAAGGTTCCAGAATGTCTGTTCCATTCGTGACACACTGACTTGTCACAAAATCCACTTCCTCATTTTCCTCGGATGAAAGAACTATCTCAGTTATCACAAAGGAAGAATTGAACTCTACACGAGAAACACTCCCTCCCTCGGTCACCAAATCAAGTTCCTCCTCCCCGACTTTTATACATAGCGGGTTGGCGGTGATACTTAGGCTGTGTGCGAATATGAAATCAACTCCCAAAATTATGGAAACGGCTGAGGGTAAGTCCCTCACTATCACAAATTCCTGATCATATTTCCTGCCACCTAATTCTACCTGGAAAT